>JAQFZC010008027.1:0-10585 GCA_034695205.1 Dicyrtoma fusca | reverse complement strand
TAATAAATCCAAGTCTTGAAAAAATATTACTTACAATTAGTGTAATCATTGACGAGAAGGGAAATGCTCATAACGGAATTAGGACAGGCAATACAACTGCCCCTGTAAGCAGACCGATCCTCATTCCTCAATATTGCGTACATTATATCAATATGCCTAAATAATAATATAATCTGCAGTAACTACTTACAACAAATTCATTACAATAATGCATTTCCTGTATGGAGAAAAAGGATTGCACCGAGTATTGCTTATCAAAACACGCTTCCATAAATTAAATGATCTATGTAATAGGTACGTCTAAACCAATTAGCTCACAGTTACAAGGTTACAATAACTAGCCACGGTATTTTCCCTATCAGTTAAAATCAAGTCAGCATTTTTTAATGTACTTTAGCGTTCACAGTTATATAGGTAGTTATCATTCTTCTACCAATTTAATTTCACGAATTATATAAAATGAGTTATTACAGACAGTACAAAGTAGAAAGCATATAAATTAGCAAGACTATATATAGTGTGTTACCGGGGAAAGTTAATATGATAAATCCTGACTATACGGAACGCCGTAACTTGTAATATTACACCGCTCGAATCTTAAATCTGGCTATCGCAGGGAACATAACAAAGTTTAGAATCTAATGTTCAATTAAATGTAAACTCTTGATTTAAAAATTATCTTCACAGTTATGTAATTAATGTAATTATAAAAAGTTAGTTTATGTATGTACGTTGTATAGTAGAATCAGGTTTCATTCCCGAAAATCTCAAACAAAGAACAACCATCCATTAAAAATAGGACACAACTGAATAAGTAGTGCGCCATCACCTTGTAAATGGAATCTAAAATCGCGAATGAAAATAAATGCAAACTAGATACGAAGAACGATCCGATTGTTTTAGTAAAGCAATCTAGCTGGTGGTGTGGCAAAGTTTGTTGACAATGAGCACGGAGAATCACACCAGTTTCCATCCTTTCGCTCGTTACATGAAAGCTATATATAGTTCATTAAGTACGACATCTATCATGGCATGCATTTTTAAATACCTGTTTACTCTTATTTCTTACGAGAAATAAAACAAAAAGAATGTATGTTTAATTATTCTAATTAAATGAATTTTTCAAAATATTGGTTTTCAATTCGGAATCTAAAAGCGAAATTAACCGGACATGCGCAGTACAATGTGTTTTAAGACTAATCGACTAAACGTCATTTGTATTTTTTGCGGATTCCTACCCGAATGCGCAATATAAACAAATGGTTGGTGTTTCTTTGTAACATGGGCCACATCCATGTGTGCAACCTTCAACTGACCTCCAATTCCTCGAAGTCATAAGTATACGTTTCAAAATTAATGTCAACTTTTTGAAATATACCCAATAGAAAGCAAGCCAAAATTTTAGAAACACACAATTCAATCCCTTATTCAGCTTTAAATGAAGAAAAACTGTAATCTTATTCCGTTGGAACCTTTCAATAATTAAATTTGTTTATTTCGGCATTGGTGGTGTAAATCCACAAAAACTACAAGTGGATTGCAACTCTTAAACTATGGTTTCAAACGGTTCTGTTTACGGTTAACCGATAACCCGGTTCGGTTGTGTTTGATCAGTTCAACCGAACCGTAATAATTTTTTCGGTTCGGTTGGGCATCCCAACCGTACCTTGAGGCCAGGTTTCGGTTCGGTTAAGGAGCTCTAAACCGAAGCGTTAGAATCCATGTTTTAAACGCACTGTATTTCCACTAAAAAAAACCTTTCTGGGGGAATCTTACCTCTAAGAGAGAGCTAGTTTTTATCAAGCTTCTACGATTGAATACGCAGATACACAGAAGAAGCAAAAAGCTCAAGAAAACAATAGGTAGAAAGACAATACAAAGCAAAATGTAGTATAATAGCATATTATTTAATCATAGCGATGATTAATTACCGTAAACATGGATCAATAAGGATGTGTTACATCCTTCTTTAAGACTATCCACAGGCTATTAACGTTCTATGTATCTAATTATTTCTTAATGAGCATCAATTGCAACTCTGTATCCATGTTCAGGATTGACAGCCTCAACTTCATCCTACGTTCAGGAACTGAGGTATGAAACAGATTCAGATTGCGTTTAAGGAGCTAAATGATGCACATTTAAGTCTGGCTAGTAGAAAGCTGTGATGTATATCCATGAGAGTACTCTTTTACGAGCTCCTGGATATGCATCCCTTTGCGGTTAGTCAAAATTGGATGTGGATCGTTTTGCTTCATAAACGAAGGGATGTGATACTTTTATTTAGTTGTTATGAACCACCCGCTACCACATTTTCAACGCGAGTAAGAGCGTAGCAGTATTTTTCAAGTAAACGGAATTGTAAGTACTTAAACTAATGCTAAATCACAGATAGCAGAAAGGCATTTCAAAATATTTCGACCAACTCAAGGTCATCTCATAATCATAATCATATCTCACTTATAGTTTGATTTGGCTTTTATATTATATTAAATGCAACGCTATAGCTTTGGAAAGTTTCCGTCCAGCCCTGGGAGGTTGACAAATTCAACTGTTTACTATCTATGCACAGCAGTGGCAGTCAGTTGCTAACCCAGTACATTTACTTAGCAATGAACTGCAACATACATTCTGTAATGAACCCTTATAATAAAGGAGCATCAACATAGCCTCCGTCAAGTACATTATATCAGAGAATTCGTCATGCGATTTCCTAGAAACTGTCTACATAATAACTTGTACGGCCAGCAATAGAAACCAATACAGCAACGACAAATGAAACGAATTTTGAAAGTAGCGAGGTTTGAATTAACGACACTACTGCTATTCTCAGATTATCAACTCCGAACAAATAATTACACAACTCACCGATGAAAGGGAAGACCAGTAATAATCAAGACGAATTAAGAATTAGATTTTAATGTACTTTTTTCTAAATGTCTCTCCTAAACTAAGTGGGATTAAAACTTAAACTCACATTAATTAAATTCGTTAATTGTATGACTACACGTCAATTTAAATCAAATCAAATACGGAACGGGTACAATGTGGAATCTATATGGGAAGAAGCATCTATCAACTTCTGGGTTAAAAGGTGTTGATAAAATAGGGCATCCATGTGCTCACGTGACTAACAAGAGTTCTTGTTGTCTGGTGTGGCTTTGATGTGATGGCATTGTGGCTACAAGCACTGCATTGCAAAAGAATAGCTCAAATCTTCCGTTTTTTTTAAACCCGAAAAGCCGAAATTAACAACAGTAGAAATTGCCGGAAGTTATCCAAACTATCGAATTTTTTAGGTCAATACCTATTCCAGTTCATTTCATTTGACATTTACATACAATTACTCGCATGTACATAATACGACCGCTAAAGCCGAAAAATGACACCGTAAATGCAGTACACTTTCACCGACTATTGCATTTTGTGATCTACTCGTCGAGAGCTATGGAATGACATGTGACACGTAATGTTAACTCTATTTATTTTTTCTTCCTACATACTTAAAATATACGAAAGTGTAGAATTTAATGCAAAATAATTAAATTAAATTTTTTCAATTACTGCCTGCCTATGTTCAAGACCAGTCACCAAAGTAAATGATACGTCTTTTGTGAAAATTGTTTGACCCCTCAAAGGGACGTTGGTTTCACTTAATTAAATTACAAATAGCATTACAATGTAAACATGAAAACAAACATAATATAAATTTTCAAATTAACGGTAAGCAACCAAACCAATGAAGAATGTAATATAAATTAATAATGAAATTAATGAAGTTTTTTGATTTACTCTGAATGGAGATAATTGTAAGTTCTTTTAACCCAACACCATGCACATCGTCTGGCCGTTTAGTACTTTTAGTACCCTCTTTCATCCTATAGGTAGTTGTTGTACCAACAGCTTTGTCTATTACCGATACCATATTGTACCAGTACCGTTTCCTACTTTAGATCCCGCATAACGGCAACTACTAATAGAATAACAATAACCATAGAACGTTGAAATAATATTCTTGAAATTTAATGAGATGCTTTTCGGCCATGACATGAAACTACTGAGGTAATAGTGTTTTAAAAACGTCTTTGCTATTCCACAAATAAATTATACCACAAATTTCATAGCATGACCTTTGTAAAATAACACAATCGTGTACATGCTGACCAGTAGTACCTATTTTTAGAACCTTTTCTTACAATTAGGGAATAAAAAAAACATAGGTATTTTTAGGTATTAATAGGATGATTTAGTTAGGCAAAAAAAAAATTATCATGATTGACTGTAAGCAGTAGTTAATATTTCCTAAACTACCCGAAATAACAAAACGAAGACGACTCGATAAGCGCAATAAAAAAATCATCACCTAATATTTTTATAATATTTAATATTTGTAACTCAACAATTACGAAGTAAGATATTTAAGTGAAGTGCCCAAATGCATTTAGTGATGATTACCTTACTTATAAAAACAGCAACGAGCAAAACTTAATACACATACATACCTACTTACGTACCTACCTAAATGCTATAGCCAGTCAGCTCCTACGAACAATTAAAAAAACATATATGTGAGACAGACACATTTCAAAATAACTGACTTAGCTGTGCAAGTCCAAAGGATACTTTTCAAAATCCATCCTCTCGCAAAAATTATATAATAACAATTACTTAAGAGGAGTTTAAAACATACGTACTTTTAATTCATACAAAACGAGCAAGCTAGTAAGACGAAGCTGGTGAGTTGTAAGTATATAGTTATATTCATATGTAAAACCCAGTCATCGAATCGGTATAAACATGGAACAGTAATGCATTACAACTTCCATATAAATACAGGCATATAATATACATCCATTCCTTCAGTTATAGTAAAATTAAGGTAATGTGAGTAATACGTCAAACAGACATATTTGATAATGCTTCCTAATCGATAAGCATGAAATTACTCTACAATTAGGTACAATTATTTAAAAGTTATGATGCATAAGCTTCCACACGTGGAAGTGAAATGTAAAACACTTAACCATAACCAGGGTTTCGTGACCGTAAAAGCTGGAGCAATACAAATTTTTAGGACAAGTGATTCGAAACTGGTTTGTTTGAATGACGCGATTCATTAAATTCCTTAAAGGTCAGTACTCTCAGCTTTTGCCTTAGGAGGAGGTGGTGGTTGAGGTCTTGGTGGCCTGTAAGGTGCTCTTGGGGATTGAGGTGGCCCAGTGTTATCTTTAATCCCACCTGACACCAACGAAATAGCACATGATTAATAATTTCAATAAAATACAAGATGATAGCTTTATGAAGAAAGGTTAAAAGCTCTTACCATTTATAAGGCTGGTTGCAGACAGTCCGTCAGAATCGCCTGCGTCGTCAGTGTCCACTTGTATAGGTATGGTGAGTTCAGGAGATGTGTTTTGGCCAGTACATGTGGCTTCTTGTGGAACACTGGGATCCCCTGCATTTCCAATTGAGTTGGCATTAGCACTGGAACTACTTCCACCTGAAGCATTCATGTGGGAGCGTTTGGCCAGATCTCTTGGTTTTGCCATTAAGGTTGGCCTTCCCTTTCCAGCAAGAACTTCCTTTTCTTTATTAACACATACATTCTGTAGCAATAGACTAGATCTGGGAGCAGGAACGGGTCTTCCACCTTCGGTAGTAGCGGTACTCGGAGAAACTTCACTGTTAGCACTATCACGCAGTTTTTCCGTTTGATTATTACTGACACTATTACTACCACTGGTTTCGTTCAGTCGTCTAATTTCCGTTTCTACTCTCTCAAAGCCGATGCCTGCTCCAGCTATAGTCCCAATACCAGTTCCAAGCTGGCTATTGCCACTACAAGTCGGAGAACTCTGCTCAGGAACGCTACTAGGCAACATAGGTACGGACGGACCATTACATTTTTCATTAGATGGGTTGCTTATGCTTCCAGGTTGAATTAGTGTTGAAAGTTGATGAGGCAGCACATGACTGCTTTTCGAATTAATATCAACTGGATTTTGGGCGGCTGTCGTGGATGCGATGGGTGTAGAATTTGTGACCAAATGAGTAGTGGGAACGGTAGGTATAGCAAAAAAGTTACTAGGCGGACGAGGAGCTCGCTGATTTTTGTACGAATTCTCGGTGTGAAAATGCCTTGGAAGACTATGACTGTATTGCAATGAAGAATTACTTTGGTTAGGATTGACACTGTGACCAGGGCTACCATCCCCACAGCTCTCTGCGCTACTATTGCCACTATTAAATGACGACTTGTGTCGGAGCGTAGAACTCTGGATTTGCGATGAAAGTTTACTTCCATCGCCAAAGCTTGACTTAAATTCAGCGTCATGGGAAAGTTGGAGTTGGGAAAATTGTGGTTGCGGAGGCTTGGGAGGGACAACTTTCAATGCACCCGTAGGTTGTGAATCACTGGAGGACACGCTCCCTCCGCTTCCACTACCAGCGGATCCTAAATGCCTTCTGTTGTTCAACTGATTTGGACTCGGAGGTATCCACATTGCCTCTCGCTTTGTAGCAGATAACCGCTTTGAGGCGGAGTCACTAGCATTGCTTTCATTTGGAATTTGAGTTGGCTTCGACGGTGTAATCTCAGTTGATGTAGTAGATTTAGTTGGTAGTGACACTGAGTTGGAAGGTTTAACTAATATCGGTGGGATAGGAGCTGGTTTATTTTTTCTGCGCAGAACAGGCTTTGGACTTCCTTGAGGTGGACTATTATTGTGGTCTTCTAAACTACTACTAGACTGTGATCTTTTGGCAGATGCTAGACCATCGATTGAATCCACATTTGTATGGTTATTAGCAGGATACTCAAGAGCTCCATTAGCACCACTTGGGTTCAGTTCAGAATCCGTCGGTCTGCTACAAGTCACGAAATATTCGATTTCTACAAATAAACGTTACAATTTGTAATTATGCCGTGGTTGTGGTTATCGATGGTTACACCTGAAATACAAATTGTGCATAATATTTTAGTTAATTAGAAGAAAAACCTGCGCACCCTCAGGGAAAAAAATATCTGCGTTGGAAACCAACTGGTCGACGAGAGACGTATACAAGTGAGTCATCGTCATATTCATTCCCATTGGATTGTTTTCTCCGACAGGGTCAAGGGGATTACTTGCCATCCATAGAAGGTTCGGGCCAATCACAATAGCGATATTCGCGGGCGTCATTTTATTGACACCCTGGTGTTTGCTTAATTCGGACAGAAATTTGATTAAATATCGTAGATTGTCAAAGTTACTTTTAGGTAATTTGTTAACAACATTTCGCAATGCTTGAAGCTTTTGTTGAGCATTCGAAGTCTGAATTGCATCCATCCACTCTTGATATAACTCAAAGGTTAAAAGCGGCGCAGGTAATTCTCGTAAGTAACATTTAAGTGCATTTCCTATCACATGTGGATCACTAAATTCAGTTATAAGACCGTTCAAATCAATATATCCCGCGTCAAAGGCTGCTTTTAATTTCTTGACTTTGGAAGCACCTAAAAAAAAGTTTACGAAGGCAAATTATATTGATAGATACAATAGAAGGGATTGTAGGACAGAATGTTCCCGGGAAAATGTTCCCAAGCTAGGTACCATAATATAGCTAATAATATAACGGATAACACGAATTAGCTAAGAAAACTTACTGCCAGCAATACGAAAAAGACCTTCTTCTTCTAGTCCAGTCACCATGAGACCACAAACGCACAGTTCTAAAGCATAGGCTATGGTGCGACTGGTGGCATGGAGATGCTCATCGAGGTCAACACCATATACAGGCTTATTGTACGAGTTTGCCAGAATAGACTCAACATGTGGTAGAAGTTCGTCCAAAACAGAGAAAACGGTACGATGATAGTCCCGCTGATACTGAAGGAAGTTTACAATGTACTGCGAAATTTCAGACTCACGGGCTATAAGCTGGTACATCTCCGCAGCCAAATTATCCTGTTTAGAGAACAAATAGCAAATGACGTGGTTTCAGTATCACTCTTTCCATTTCTATTATTGTTATTATGTATTACTATTAAAAGAAACTACTACTAAATTATTACCAACAGATGCTATGTCCAAATAATAATAATAATTTAATAATTTATTTCATTATGTCGATTTGGCCATTTGGCCCATACAACATGCTATGTCCAAATAATACCTAACATAAATTATAAAAAGGGCATAAAAATAAACTTTGTTTAAAAGTAAAACTTTGTACCCGACACTGTTCCACTTTTTGCTGTGTTTCTTCCAGGTCGTCTTTGATGTTGTCAATTTTTCCAGTTGTTGAAGCAGACATGGAATGACGACTTGCTTGGCTCAACTTAGCCCTGGCTGTGTCCATATCACTCGTTAACTTGCTTAATGTTCTTTTAATCTTCTCAATTTTTGGTAGATCTTGCTCCACGAGCTTGTGCAAGGGAACTAGAATACGTTCTTCCACATTTACTTCATACCTAATCATCTCGTTCCCTACATTAACTTCGATTTCCCCAGCTTCCGTCAACACTCCCCTAAACACAACAACAAAACTAATTAGTACTTTGAATACAGTGGATGAATGGATGACTGGAATACAAAACTACGCCGTGTATTTCACATGTACACATTTCGTGGCTCGCAGTCGAAATGTATTTAACACTTTGAGCTTTCCGCTTTCCCTATTCGACTTTGCAGTCATCAAAAATTGTAACTTTCAACAGAAATTTTCCTCTGTACCCTTCTTCTCTCAAATCGCATATGCTTTGCTCTTAAACAATGAGCTTACCCTAAAACGGATCGTGAATCCGGGCTCCCTAATTCCTTTCCATGCTTCAGCATGTTATATCCGAGAACAACTTCTGGCACTTTGTTCTGTAAAAACATTATAGATAATGTACTGAGCATAATTATACATCGGCATCAAGCTTACTTAATACAAACCACTGAACTGTATAAGTTAAGAGGTTGATGTAAATTAAGAATAAAACGTACGATTCGCTTGTCCAAGGGCTGTCCGTCTTTGTTAGGGAACTGAAGGCAGGCACTGACCTTTTTGGCTGTGCTCTCACATGTTTGTTTGATAAGCTCAATTTTTCTCTCTGCATCTTGCAAATCCTCCGACAAAACTTCAGTTCTATCAGACCTACATTCCACACAAGAAGGGGGAGATGTAAAACCGATTTCACATAAATATACTACATAGGAAAATACAGAAATAATGTTCATAACCCTTGAAGAATAAATTCTGAAACATACTTAGATACATCCTGCTTGCTACAATAAACGAACAACAAAGGTTAAATTCAATGTCATTTTCAACATGAATACAACAATAATAGCAACAAAAAGACCTCTTCCATCTTTGAAGAGAAATACTTGGAATAAATAGCATTAGAACTAGCGCGTAACAGTATTAAGGAAGAATGTACCTTATAAACGCCTTGTCAGCAAAATGCTTAATTTTATTAAACTGCTTCATCTTTCAGTTGACTTTGTCCAACCAGAATCCGATTAACTGATGAAATCAAACATTAACTGATATACACACAAAAACACAGCGTGCACGTATGCAGGATAAGCGCACAAGGCGAGCTACTAATAGTACTATTCAGTACAAGTCGCTGCAGTTTCAACACGAAGATGATCTCGAACATTAAATCTTAGTGTGAAGCACAATAAAAGCGTAGTAGACGGACGCCAACAGCGGAATTATAAGGCGCAAAGATGATGATGCTGAATCGTGGCTTGAACTCGTCCTTTTATTTCACACTAACTAAAATACAATGTTGGTTTCTTCCAATCAATTGAAGTTAAAACACGTAGATTCCATGTCTCATTCTGTATTGACCGAGTTTTAAATCGTACCAAAATTAGCCAAAATAATACTGTTCCTATGCCCAATTGTGGTTATTTGACCTTCTCGTACTGAGGGGATTTTCTACGAAGTTTAGGTTGAGCTATAAAAAAGTAGTTACAGAGCAACTAAATGCCTCTCAACAGATTGCTACACAACGTGATAGTTAAACAGTACCAAATTACAATTAGCACTACAACTCTTGCGTAAATGTTGTTTGATCTTTTCTCTGTTGCAATTTTCTCGTTTATTTACAATACAGAGCAAAGGTAAGAACAAAGGCAAGAATATTTGAGTAGCTTCGTCTTGACACAAAAGTTCTTGGATTTTGGATTCTGTAGTCCCACGTCAAGGTCGCCGAAAATTTACTAACAAAAAAATATTTTAACACTGCATCACTGTGACAAACCCAACATGCTTCATCCTAATTTCAAATTGTCGTTGGTGCGTTCACTGTGCGTGAGTAGACAGAATGTTGTCAACAGTACAGTTCGACTCCACATGCAGAGGAGTACTTGTTACACCAGCACCAGTCAGGCTTCTGCAAAATAAACAAAACAACTCACCGATTAAACAAGTAAAAAGAGGTCTGAAGAAAAAATAATGCTTTCTCCTTAAGTACCGAACAGGGATTTAAAAGACTAAACCAGTGTTCAAACCAAAGGAGGTAACTATTTACAAATACAAGGTGCACACGTAAGGCAGATCTACAACATAACTGTACGCACAATTGCAACTGTTGTTAGCCATTATA
>JAQFZC010008026.1:0-10586 GCA_034695205.1 Dicyrtoma fusca | reverse complement strand
GCCCATGGTTTCGAGTTGGTGGTTTCGAGAACATGGCATTCGAGTAAATAGCTTTCGAGTTCGTGACCGGCAATCATACTACTAATTACTACTAGGTACTCATTACTACTAAATTGGTCGTTTAGAATAAATAATATGTAGGTACTTCTGAACCTTAATTGTATAAGGCTTGAAGATCGTGTTTATACACTCATGGAAAAGATTCTAAATGACTTGAACCGCAGCTATTCAACACTGAAGCTAAAACTCACGAGTCCGCTATATGTACATTGATACATTTACCAAGAGTTCAAATAATACTTCAAATTATTAATTATTTGAATCCAGATTCCACATTTCAGGATTTAAGGGCTTAGGGCTTTTTATTTTAGCAACAAGGCTGTATTTTTGTATTTTTTGTGCTTAGTACTTTGTTAAGTTCGTTATGTATTTCACTTTTACCATTTACTTACTAATTTAAACGAATAACTGTCAATTTCTAATATTTACCGCGAGGAACAAGGTAGTCTTCATGTAGTGATAGGTACTTCCTGTTCAAAAGAGTTAGCATTAGGGTGAAGACTTACAATTGTGGTCGGCTGATAAATGTGGTCGCCCCCTTTTTCACCCAGTGTCAAATGTCAATCGAAATGTGACATATACTCAATGTGAAGTTCGGTACCCGAAGCTTCGAAACCAGGTAATTTCGGTTGGCCGTTGACACTGGGTAAAAAATGGGGCGACCACATTTATCAGCCGACCACAATTGAAAGCCTTCACCCTAGTATTATTTAATATTATTGTTTGTTTAAACTAAATAAATACATTTCTTGAATCTGCATTGTAGATTGTGGATACTAGGTAGTGTTCTACAGAATAACTATTTTTAATACACATGTTTCGACTTTCAGCTCTGAAAGTGTAAAGTCATTCTTTCGAAAAAACGTAACTTGACAACTTGAGAAATGCAGAGGCACAAAACGTTCTTGATTATCAAAAATTAACAACACCTACATAGCGTCAGCTAAGTAATGTAGTGTGACTAATATCATGTTACTTAATAGATAGTAACCAAATCCAACTCTAACTATGAACTAATAGTTGATAGTACTAATACGTGACCGAGTTGGATTTGGCTACTATCTTTTAAGTAACATAAGCATCAACATGATACTGAATTATCTTGCCAGTATCAGTATCATTATCGACTAATCGACTACCTAATCTAAATAATGTAGATAATGGATTTACTAGTAAATTACTTACTTATCTAACAAAGCATGATTAACGGCTACTGTATCGTTAAGTACCCTACTGTTTGGATTACTTACTACAGTTAACAAAAGGATGTGTAGCTTCTTAATAAATTCTAAACTCACCGGACGTCAAAACTTTGATCCAAGGAAGTTTACGAACTTAAAAGTACTTTGGGTTGTTGTCGTTAGGCCGGTAATAACAACCAACAAAAACAAAAGTCACTTTGAACGTGGAACATAAACAGCAGATCCCCAAACTATGAACTGCACATGCTTAACACCGCGAAGACCTATAGGTTCACAGAATTTTTTCCGATCTTTTTCAGTCTACCAATAATGCTTGGTTTACACTTAAAAAACAATGAAAGAAACACAGATAAATTAAGGTTAGCGTAAGTTAGAGCAATTTCTATATTTCTATTTCTATTTTTAGATTTGTAACTATACCTATAGGTACTAAATAAAATATGCTACGCAGCAACGCAGCGTGCCTGTAGCTTTACTACTTGGTTAAGTCCTAAGATTGAAACTCGCGTAAGTTACTTCATGAGACGAGTGAGAGGCTGGAGCTGAATGCGATGTTAATGAAAAAAATTGCCGGATCAGCTGATTGTTGAAGGCAGCTTATCCTGGTTCATCTCACTAGTCAGATAAGCAAAGCGGCCGTAGCAACAAGGGAACGACAAGCTCATTTCATTAAGTTGCGTAGAAGATTTAGCAGATCCATCTCTGTTACCACTGCTTGGTTCATTCTATGAAGATATCTTCACACTTACCAGTACCAGTTATACCAGAATTATGGTGGAGGCTTAAACTGATTCTATTTAGGTAGGCTGAAAGTACTTATAGTCTTACAGATTACAATATTACAGACAGTGGCAGTGGCTTTATCAAAGCTGCCTCTTTTAGCCCCAATATCATCATCATCACGCAGGGTGTAATTTTTTATTAGTTTTTAATTCATCAACAAACGCAAACGTAGACGTATAATACCCCAGAGTGACACCAGTACAATCATCAATGCATACATCGTATTAGTTTTTAATTTATTTTTCGATACAAAGTTTCCTGACTGCAACGACCAACATTTGGCGAACACAGCAGTGGCAATAAATAATGTAGGTACCTACCTACTTTGCAGACAAGTATGGATTATGTTTATGTACTTAATCTACAATAAAGAATAAATTCGGCATTTGAATATAATTCAAGTGTGACTGGAAATACCATCACCATCACTATATTACGAATGCATGACCTAAATGCCTTTCGCTTGGTACGTTGTGACTCATTTACTGCTATGAACGAACGACAAACAGGAAATAGAAAAAATTAAAGTATGGCACTTTGACCGCTGCGCTGTCTGGGTCACATTGGCTAGTGCAACATGAATATTATGGTACAGGTACAATAATTGCTTTCACCTTAATGCGCAGTACTGTATTAAATATTATTTTATCTTTGATTGTACTTCTAAGTTCGTACACAGTATTGTAGTTTGAGCGCGTGTCATCCTTATTATAAGAATACAGGATTTTAGACAAATAGTTTCTGCTTTGTGTAATGTGTAAAATAATGCAATTAATTAGTCATTTTATAGTGCTCACACGACTGCGAAGTATCGTGGTCTCTGACGTCTGAGGTAGTGCAGCTGCATTTATTGGTGTGTTATAATTACTGGTCGCAAAATTCTCATAATTTACTACATTATATAGAACATTTTATGAGTGCGAGTTGAAACAGTTATAAATATTTAAATAAATTACGATAAGCTTTATCGTATTTTTACTAGTTACCGTATGATTCAGGATTTGAACTAGCAACATTTTATTAATGTAATACCTTTGGACATAATATTTATTAATAATCAAGTAATTCATTAACTGTTAGTGTTACAAACTGAATTTGTTGTATCAATCTTAATTTGCCTAAAGAATGCTTTGCATTTGATTGCTATCCTGAGAGTTTGAGTTTGAGTTTGGAGAGTTTTTGAGTTTACGACTCGTTTTCTGTACGGTTCCAGTTCTTCAGGCTTCAGATTGCCCGTGCTATGCTGGTTGAAATATTACACTTCTAGTTCTAGTTGTTAGTTAGCTAGTAAGTACTAGGTACCTACTTGTTTTTTATTCGTATCAATCAATATTTAAAAAATATATAAGATCAATGAAAAACCAGGCAGGAAAGTTTTGGCGGTTAAACAAACACGTTAGGAACTCAGCACACCTAAGTCGAAACAGAGCACAGGGTTATCTAATTGAAGTTGATAACCACAAGGCAACCAATGAGACGTATTATTATTAGGAACACAATTTATACTGACTGCATAGTGCTAAAGCAAATAACAAAAACAAAGATACATTATTTTACGTCTGTCAGCCGCCACACACGAGTTACTATTGACGTATACTGACTTATTATAGTAACCTTAATGTAGTGCAGAAAAATGGAAGACAAAGGCGACACACCTACAACTTGTACCCAGGCAGTAAAAATGCCACCGCACCGTTATTGATTTGGTGTCAATATTTTTTCAAGATGAAATAATTAAAATTAGTAGATTCTTGAATGTTTGTAGGAGATTATAATCCACTTTTAACTACGACATCAAACATCAATCATGTGGCCAAAGTTACGCTTGCCGTTTCCTGTTGTTAACTTTTTTGGACACTCGCTATTTTATACGTGAATGGAACATGCTCCGGACTACACGTTGCATAATCGGAGTCTATTGTAGGAGGAAATGCATGAAAGTTGGGCATTTAAACGCGTCATTTAATTCCTATGATCCAATGCTGCTCTTCGCAAGAGCTCTGTACCTACCACTCGCATTCTCATGATCTAAAAGCTTTATCAACCCGCTCTGACACCACAAGGAGTACCCGCCTTCCATAATTACTGACATATACTTTTAGATCAAGACAAGCTTGGGAGTATTACTGCAATTGACCTGGGACTGTCTGCAGTAACTGCAGTTGTACATTCGAAGCCTCACAAAAATTATGATGCAATTTTCCAATTGACACTTCAAAACATAATATTATCATAAACTGAAATGGTGCTCCAGTGTTTAACGATTCACGGAACTCTTACGATTAGTAATCTTGAGACTTACACACACTTTTTAGCTGCTTGCCGTTACTAATTTATATTCTTTAAAGAGATCATGCCACCGATGATTATTGCACGATTTATATTGTCACGTACCTATACATAGATATAAACGACATAGTGTTACTACAGTGTGTAATGATAATAGTATCCGCATGCTTAGGTAGCCACGACATTTATGCTGTACGCTCAATTGTTTATACTTAGCCTCCTTATGAGAGGAGAATATTGCCGAAGTGACTTTACTTGTGTCTTGGCTGTACTTGGATTCAGATCTCTCTCGTGATAAATTATAATTTCTGCCTACAAACGCGATATACATACGAGCTTGCTTGTAGTATAGATTAGTGCACAATTATACTACTGCACTGCGTGACATGATGGGCCAGAAGGGGGTCTAGTGACTTACAGACCAATTGAAATTTTGAATTAGTGCGTTTTGTGCAAAGTCTCCGTTTGTGTAAGTGGTTTAAAGGAAAAGTTTGGTATAACTTGTAGTGCTGCTCTGCTGTATTTGTCATTTGGCATTTCATTTACTTTATAATTTTGCTGCTTCCAATTGAGAGTTCTTAATCTGGGGCAGCCAGGAGCAAGTCCGGTCTTGTACTTCTTAAGACTGTTTACCTGAAGGGGTACCCTGCGATTCTGTTTCGGGTGGGAGTCAATTTACAGGTCAGACGTCGTTAATTTTTGTTAGACCTGTTGTCACCGTTATATGCCAAAGGTCATAGGCACCTTTACACGTATGCTGCAGGTTCAGACACCGTTATATGCCATAGGATATTTATTAGGCATCGTTATATGCCGTAGGTCAAGACACCGTTATATGCGATAGGTTTAGGCACCGTTACTTACCACGGGTTTTAGTGTCAAGTTACTATAGTTGTACGGTCAACTTTGACCAATATGGTAGTATAAAGCTAGATGATTGGATCAAGTATGATGAGCCCAGAGACTTACATATACAGACAGACAATTGATTTATTAGCACAATCCAGAGTATAAGCTGGATCGGTATATGGACGGTCCCAAGCGAAGTGTCTCCTCACTGCATGTGTCATCCACTTTATGCCAAATCAATTCACAACAATACAATGTCAAGGTAGGGTTACTGTACTATCTTCTTGACCAAACATATATATGTTCTACGAGAAATGATACTTATTTTTTAAGAAATTTTAATAAGCCCACCGACTTGTAACCAAGAGGTCAATGCTGTTTGGCCGACGGTCACTTGCGATCCTACTTACATCAAATTAATTCATAATGTTTCCAATTATTAACTATCGGCGCGTAGTGTGGGTACATATATAGATGCAGGGCACCGATGTACCTAATATATATAGGCATCCATAACTTCATTTGCTATGTACATGACAATACCAATGCGTACACTTCAAAAAATCACTACATCATAATCGCATCATTTTGATGTGTTAGAATGCATCATAGTGATGCGAACTAGATGGGGTCCAGATGAGTTTCTTCATAAGATAATGAATTAACATGGGCTAAATGTTGACATCTCATCATATGATGAGGTCAGAAATCATCATAATGATGCAATTATAACTAGTAAAAATGGCTTCACTTTTTCGGAAAATGATGTGGTCCAGATGGTTTTGGTAGAGTGTAGTCAATTGAGTAGGGACATTGCTTCCTTTACCACCGAATTTCAAAAATTAAAGGCTCAGAAGCCTGCAGTGACGTGACTGCAGTCCACTATAGAAATATATTGGGTATTGGGTCTACCGCGCATAAAATCATCAAGTCACTATTTAAATAATTGGTTTTTGAAGTTGCACATTTGAAGTACATAAACCAAAGTATTTTATGCCAAAATTTCAAGTTCATAAAAAATTTGGAAATGCATTTAAAGTAAGCCCTTTTTCCCGCCAATTTCGCTACCGTTTGCTTATTATTGGACTAATTGAAATATCTCACAGTATTCCGCAATATTCTCCTAAGACAAAACTACTACTGCATAGACACAGACATGTAGCATCGTTTCAAAAAATAATTAGCTGCCCATACTTGCCCCCGTCAGATATAAACGTGATTGAAAATCACTCAAATTACGAGCATCCGAGG
This sequence comes from Dicyrtoma fusca, assembly GCA_034695205.1. Lineage (NCBI taxonomy): Eukaryota > Metazoa > Arthropoda > Collembola > Symphypleona > Dicyrtomidae > Dicyrtoma > Dicyrtoma fusca. The sequence continues at coordinate 4,152 of JAQFZC010008026.1, read as the reverse complement.
GGCTGTTCACAAAAAGTAGAAAGCTTTTTTTAATAAAGAATAAAATTATTATCGGATTTTTGTGATATTTGGCAAGAAGGTTAAACTAACGTTGTATAGCAACAACATGTCGTTTTTTTCAAAATTTCATGTATATAGGTCAAATACAGGAGGTCAAATATTATCTGAAATTTCCGTGTGATTTTACAATACCCAGGAATTCTAAAATTTTGTTCTGTTTAAACCACCATAGTTGTACCTTAGGCTTCTAAAAATACCTAAATAGCTGGTTATCGTTTTTGAAGTGGTTTAATTGCCCCATGTTGTTGTGGCACATACGTAATTTATGCATATGCCCTGAATACGTCATTGGATTTCATATAATCTAAATCCGGCGTTTTTCGAATAATTCGCATTTTTACAGCAAAATAATTGATACGACTGAATTCTCCAATAAAAACTGCACCTTGAACCTGTTTTTAAAAATTCGCAATTTTCCGATTTTCTGTAGTGCAGTCCTGCCAAGGCTGGCCAAAATTTTTGCTAGTCTAGACTAGTCTAGTCTAGTCATTTGTTTTTCGAACTCCTGCTAGTCTAGTCTAGTCTAGTCATTTATTTTCTGGCTCCTCGCTAGCCTAGTCTAGTGTAGTCCACTAGTCAATTTCCTAGTCTTATTTTAAATACCGCCTTTATTAGCCATAGCTAAGCCGGTATCCTTTAAACTGCTGTTTTTATAGCTTTTTAAAAATGAGCAAGGAACGGGAAAACTGCAATATTTTTAACTTATTAGCAGTTTTTGACTTTATTTAGCCTGTTTAGCTAATATAAGTGTTGGACTTAACTTGCTTTGCACAAAATGATCGTTTTGAATTTTTTTTCGAAATGTTGCGAATATTTTTTAAAATAATATGTACCACCACTGTTTGTGCCGTACAAACTTGTGCCATAAAAATCATTATCTCAGCCTGCCCCAAAATTGACTTAATGTGCTTTCGAAACAAACTACCTATTCATTTGAAGGGGTCAAGGGGTCACCGTCGCCGGCATGGTAGGTCGGGGTAAAAACAATATGGGGTAAAAAGAACATCCCTCAATATCTAAGCTAGCGATGCGATTAAAATCTAAAAGCTTAGCACTATAAAAAATGTATTAAATGGTGTCCTAGAAAATATTTTGCTAAATACTTGTCAGACTTTAGTTTTAGTATACACTGTAGGAAAACAATCTTCAATTCAGAGCCAAAAATTTACTCATGAGAGTGCGTATTTTACGGCGATACATATTGTTGTAAAACCAAGTTTTGCATTTTTCCAGGTGCAAAATTTGATTTCCAACAAACAAAGGTGACTCGAATAAATTTTGGTCATAATAAGTCATCTTAATTGAAGAACGTTCTAGAAAAAACAAGGCTGGAGGTTAATAAAACAGCGAATAAGTCGTCAAATGCTCTAAATCAACTATTTTAACAAACTGGTTCAATCAACAATGTGTAGTTTTCAAAAAGGGTTCCTTGTAATTTTTTTTAAAATACTTGTTCAATAAAAGCAGCTTTTAAAATTGATGTACAAAGCATCGTATAATGGGGCATTGTGAGATTAGTCAAATCATACAGGAAGATTTAATTGTATTTAGTTATTCAGTGTTATTTCGGGCATCTTAAGAGTTTGCTAATTGAAGCGTACCGTAATAACTAACACTGCACTAGAATACAATTGGGTCCAATGTACATAAAATTAACCGTTAATTATTCATCAATTATTGTTGCTGTTTTTTAGCCCCACCAGCCTGTTGTTTTTAGCCTCGCAAAGGCAAATGCAGGTGATTTTGGATTTTAATTAATTTTACTTCGCTAATTTTACTTTTTACAAATTCTTAGTTTTTAATTTTGTTCGTAGTAAACGACAATATTAAAAGGCTGATAATAGTGACACCATTCAATTTTCATACTTCATGTCCATGTTTGTTCACCGACAAAAAATTAGACGCCTGTTTTTTTATGCCCACCTCCCTTACGATTTTTAAAAAGCACTCAAAATTCGCTTTTGGCAAAATGAGTTAAATAGATATTCTTAAAATAGGTCCGGTGACCCACGACCTCCAAATTTTCACTCGAACTTATAATCTAGTGCTTTTCTCTGTGTTCGGCTAAAAATGCAGTCTTTTAAAACATTAATTTTTTTAATATACCTAACGAAGCGTGGTATGTGGTTTGTTGGCAACCCGGGTTAGCTCCGATATTTCTAGTTTTTAAATTAATATAGTTTTAAAAATCACATATTGTCTTTATTCGAATAGGACCCTGAGGAAGCGTTCCCGCTCCTATTGGTTCGTGCGCCCTATGTTCCACGGACTAGATAGAGCTCCGATCGGTCCGGTACGGTACGGGAAATGGCCTTTCCCGTACCGTACCGACATAATTCTTTCCCGTACCGTACCGTTCCGTACCGATTTTCCCGGGAAATTCCCGATCAAAATCTCAAATATTTTGAACGCGCCTAATCTAAATTACATGTTAAATGATATCTAGCACGAGTACTTCTAACGTCTAAAATTAATATTTTGAATGATTTTGAATCATATTGGTATCAATACAAATATTTTAAATATTTGTAAACATAGTTGTTAAAATTATTTAATATTCTATGGCGTGATTGCGTATATAGTATATGAACCGAATTGTCTAAAAATAGAAATCCGAAAGTAATTGTCATATTTATGATTACTAAACTTTCTATCCTAAAACGCAAATGAAACGTATTTACGCTACTACTTAGCTAAACGTTGGTATTTGAACATGCCTAATATCAAATTATTTGTTTACAAAACATACAGCTTGAAACATAACAATCCGATTCTTAAAAATCACATGACAGGGAAGTTTAACACAAAAAACTGATAAATTCTTTAGTTTAAGCTTATTTGGTTTGATTTTAAGTTTTTAATTTAATTCAAACGTAATGGAAAGACATCTTGGCCTCAATATTAATCTATTCGTAAAAACACAGTTAAAAATTCTCAAACTTGCGAATTAACCATATGCTAAAACTGTTGTGACTGGATGAATGTGGTACCCTTAACACTAGTTATAAGTAATAATAGAGTCAGGCATCAGGTGATTATGGCTTAATAATTAGGTATGTGTACGAAGGATCCTTAGAAGGATCTGTCTTAACGCTATTCCGGAAAAACCTTAAAAATTACGTGAAAATACCATATGTGAGTTTCTATTCAATTTGTAAAACAAAACAAAATACATGACTTGGTTATTTAGGGTAATAATGCAAGTAAATGTACCTCTAGGTAAAAAAGCAGTTATAGCTTTCTCGGGAATTCCCGGGAAAACTCAATTTCCCGATCGTCATATAAACACCGTTATATGCTACCGGTTATAAACACCGTTATATTGTCAAGGTAGGGTGTATCTATGCAAAGACACGATATATATAAAATGCTAATAAAGCGGGTAAGGTGTAAGCCCAGCGACAGTGACACAAGTATTTATTGAGTGTTGATTGATGGACGGTCCCGAGACGAGTGAGGAGTCACTCTCGAGGAAGCTCACTTAACTTCCAATTACTAGCGTAGTGATGGGTAGTTACTATACAAGTGTGCACCTTAGCGTGCACTGCTATGCTTACGTCTATACATACATACTTATACATACATACATGACAATATGCCACTGGTTATAAACACCGTTGTATACCATACGGTTATAAACACCGTTATATGCCACCGGTTATAAACACCGTTGTATACCATACGGTTATAAACATCGTTGTATACCATACGGTTATAAACACCGCTGTACACCATACGGTTATAAACACCGTTATATACCATAAGGTTATAAACACCGTTATATGCCACTGGTTATAAACACCGTTATATGCCACTGGTTATAAACACCGTTATATGCCACTGGTTATAAACACCGTTGTATACCATACGGTTATAAACACCGTTATATACCATACGGTTATAAACACCGTTATATGCCACCGGTTATATTAATCGTAATATGCGTTATATTGTTTTTAGTTCCATGATTTTTACTATAACGAATTACATAGTTTTTTATAGCAGGCGTGCTTGGGTGAGTGGTTAGGACTGCAGACTGGAATGGAAATTTCCAGCCTCAGACCGAAGCTTCAATCCTCGGTCACTGCCTGC
>JAQFZC010008025.1:0-10593 GCA_034695205.1 Dicyrtoma fusca | reverse complement strand
TAAATATAGATTTAGATACAATATCAGACAGCGTTTTTTATTTACAAAATTGGAAATCAAATTCCAAAAATTCCACCAATTTATTGTTATTTTAATTCGAAACACTTGTCTGTCGTGACGATTTTTTATAGTGTGGATTGTAACCTGTACGTCCAGGTATCTCCATACCTACATATGTACATGGTATAAGTAAGTAGGTAGGTACGTATAAATTCTTGACTCTATTGCCACGCAGTGCAAATACATATGTAGGTATTAAGAATAGAATAATTACATAAGTACCTATCAATAGCAATGTGATTTTGTGTACAAAATGAGCTATCACATAATTAGGGACACAATGGAAGGGAATAATGTGCCTTGGATTCCTTATTTGTTGTTATTATTTCGTATTTGTTGCCGACGATGACGATGGAGGGTAATGGTACAATGGTAGTAAACGCTTGACGATCTATGTACATATACTGTTGTGTATATATGAGTGGAAATTGCAGTGGGGAAAGTGGATGATGGTAGAGCTGAAAGGGAAGGAGGAGGGGATACAGGAGATGGGGGCTTTGGTGTCATGATGACGAGGATGATAATGATGCGAGTCTGATGAGAATTAAGGGAAGCTGGTAGACGGAGAGTGCGGACTCAATGCCCGTCCGTACCTACTCTGGACTGGAGGATGGTAGTTAGTGTTTGAATTTCGGTTCGGTTAATGTATGTAAAAAGTAAAAATGAGATTTGTGTGTGTGTGTGAGAGATTGTGGGTGTAGTGCCGTGGATTGTAGTGTAGTGTACTCGTACACTTTGGTGGTGGTGGTGGTGCGGGAGTTTTGGAGGGAGAGAGAGAGAGAGACTGTCGGGGTAGCCAGGAAAGGAAGCTTGGAATAAATGCAGTGTGAGAGACAGGCGCATTGGAGTGAAAAACATCTTTTGTTCATAACTGATACGGTGGGTGGAATGGTGCGAGCTTATCAGTTCACTTCTGTTTGGCTCCGAGTAGGATGGATATTAAGATATTCTAATGACTCGAGTGATAAGGAAAAGCCTGCAAAATAAAGATAAATTGAAGATAGTCCGACTATTGGATGGATGATAAAAGCTTGGTCTGGAAAGACGAGATAAGACCACGTTACGATAGTGAGCTTCATTTCAGCTCAAGCGACAGCACAGCCTCCTGATTCTCCCCGTGATAACACCCGCTTCATCAGTTTCCAAAATTCCAAAGTCCCTATGAGTTCCTCCTTCCATCACATCACCCGGCACCTACACACACCCTACAACACACACCAGCCCAGCCACACAGCAGCCTCAGCCACAGACACAATACAAGGCACAATACACTTTTACGTTGACTATCTCCGCTCTGAGCAGATAGAGATAGCTCCCGTCCTCACAGTACAGAAGGAAGCCAACTAAAACCATGAGCAAATAGCAAATATCCACCTCCAACACCCTTTTCCCTCTCACTATCACTCCCAGCATCTCGTCAAATGCTCAAATACGACGCTACAGCAGGCCACTCTACCACCGCCACTACCTATGGCCAGATACCTGCCTCTGCATCTATGCACCCGGCTGATAGCAGATACAGCTACATCCCATTGTCTGTCCCTTGCTATCTGTCTCAGTGAAATTCCAGTGATAGTGAGGCCGTCCTACATGCATGGAGACGCTCATATAGCCCGCCTAATGATTATGAATCCCAGTTCTCACATGTACACCCTTCCATTTCTGTATGAGTCATGAGAGGCCGCCGTCACCGTCCTTTTTACACCAAAAAGAATCATTCCGCCGAGATGGGAGCTACTCCCTAATAATCCCCGACATTCCTGCCAACAATCACTTTCGCCTGTATTGAGTCGTCCCTCTCCTTTTTGCGAGGAGTTTTGACGCGGACTTTGACTATCTCTTTGCACAATAAGGATTTGACGGGCGATTTGGCCACATTCCGAGGCCCAGTCCAGATCAGCCTCCAACCACGGCTTTCTATAGTTCCAGGGAGACTTTGTATCAATGGACTCCACCGGAACTTGCTATCACCGAGGAAATCTTTCCCTGTGCTTTCCATCGCCATCCATTCATTCATTGATTGTGTCTCCACTCAAATAATTATATCTGATGCTGCTGCCATTGCCCGTACATAACTTCACAGTCTGCTCATTTCATTCTTCAAATTTTAATTTTGGTCTATATATATAGGTACACACGCTTTCGGTCTTTGCGCCTGCAGAAGGAAAAAATGGTAAAAGCAGGTAGTACAGATTCAGCTGAGATAGCCTCAATTGCAGTTAGTGTGCAATTTTTAATCAATGAATAGTTAACTGAGATTAGGCTCGTTAGTGGGCGGGTAAGATTGAAATGGAATATCTCTACCTCGCTCGTTCCGGCTGTCATCACTTGCTGTCACTGTTATTGTTGTTGTTGCTGTAGTTGTTGACACAAATGTATTATACGGTGCAAGTTGAGCTCGAAGAATAAAGAATCGTACGAGTTTGACTGGAGTCTGAAGTAGGGAGGTAGATTTCAAAGTATAGCCTTTGTAGTTTGTAGTTGTTAGTGTGGAGCAAGTGTATAGCTGGATGCTCCTTGTATGTGTGGAGTGAAGTTGAGTCAGTTCCGTCCACGTCCGCGTCGTCATGGTGATAAGAATCAGGGAAGCTATAACAGGCTCAAGAGGGATAGATAGTTGATAGTATGGGAGAAAGAGCAAGAGAGAGGATGTTCATTGAGCAAGAGCAAAGAGTAACTTTTGATGGTCTGAAAACCGGTTGATAATGATTCGTCGGAATGGAAACTAATTGCGACGGATGTTGTCTCGAGATTTTGGTCCGAATCAATCTCTTCCTTTTCAACAGTATCAGTCCATGGCCCGATCTATCTACACTTCTACAGTCACATCCCTACGTCCTATATAGTCCGATATACCCTTGCATCACATTTTGGAAGTATCAAGTGTCAAAGCAAAGCGGGATGCGCTCATATTCTAATCTCTATTGTTCTCATCCATTGAGTGCGTAAGGGGCTTTCCAACTATGACAGTTTAGAAATGACATTTTCCGAAATGTGCAAATAACATCTTTTCTATTTCTCAAAAGGTACAAAACATGATCTGCACTTTTGGAAAAGTCAAATTAATTGTTTCGAACCTTTTCAAAACGCAAAAATCATGATTTCCACTTTGAAAAAGACTAATTTATTGTTTTGCACCTTTTCAAAATGTTTTAATCCTGGTGTTGTCTGTTTTTAAACGTTAAAATCATGATTTACACTTTTGAAAAAGGCGTCTATTTATTATTTTACACCTTTTCAAAAAGTTTGGATTCTGATTTGCTGTCTTTTAAAACAGCTTTCGTTGCTCTTTAATAATGTCATATTTTCACGGCTCCTAGGCACATCCTAAGTAATGGAGATACAGTGATAGTATCACATAGCCACTATGTCTCTTGTGTACATGTATTTGCCTTGATTTGAATTTGGAGGGAGCACCAGTCGTTCGTCTTGTGTCCCTGGTCTGTCTGAACTGGTCTCATCTCATCTGTTCCTATTATCATATTATTAGTTCCGTAATGATTTTAAATAGTCTTTAGACTGGACTTATCTGTCAAGTGTAGAGTGACATGACGTTCGAGAGCCGTACAACTAGTCAACTACCAGCCATTATTGCAGACGCAATGACAGTGTACACCTATGCAGAGTACATGGGTAGACTAGGCAGGTTCCCAGGTTGAGTCTATGCGTGTCTGGAGATATGTAAAGTACCTTCCATACCTTTGGACGGAGAGACAGGCAGTGACAAGTGTACATTAGTTGAGATATCTGCATCCATCGGGGGAAATTGAGTCAATCAAATCCAAATGTAGCTTGGCTCTGTAACGAAGGTTGACTCGACTCAAGTGGCTTCGAAGACACTTCTTATGTACTGGATTTGTTGGCTATGGATTGAAGGGGAAGATAAGCTTTGATTGGTATGCACTGCATGCATGTTACGGGGGAATTAGGATGGAAAACAGAAAAGAGGCAAATTGGGTGTGAGTATGAGGTAGTGAGGCTGGAGAGGAAGGAGTGAGTTGACAATTGCTTGGGTCCACAGATCCAGTCCGCAGTTGGATTGTGGAGGACGAGAGATGCTGGGAGAAGAGAGTGGGCCAGATAGGTGGAGAGATAGAAGGGATGATTGGGGAGGCAGAGGTGAGTTTTCATGGAGGCCTTGTTTGACAATTATAGCGTAAAAGTGTCCATTAAGGGTGATGGGTTGTACGGTTATAAGATAATGATGATAATGATAGAAAAGTTTCGGAGGGATAATAGTCGTCGTTCCTGTCCGCTATAAAGTAAGGATGGTCTTGCCCAAGCTCAATAAAATGATGTTATCGGGGTCGTTTAGCGCATTTGGGTGTCACCAATCTGCCATCAGAAGGGACAATTGATACCTTCCCTTCCTTCTCCAGACAGCTCTTGTCAACGCCGCACTCTCTCCGGCCCTCCGTCCTCCAACACACACTCGGCCCAGCGTCCCTGCCTCCCTCACTCATCAGCCTCAGTCCGCTTCATCTTCTTCCTTCAACAGCTTCTCCTCGTCACAACCCGTCAGCAGCCTTCCCTTCGCCCTCCTTCCCCACTCTCCTCACTCTAATCAGCTCACAGACGGAGCAAAAACAAAACTAATTGTGAAACGCGGACAAAAAATACTCGTAGTTGTGTACCTTCAGACCTACTCAATGTCGTCTGTGAAGAAACATTGTGTCGTCAGTCCAGTCTCCGGCCCAAGTCTAAAGGATTATTATTCTGACGATAGTTATCCATTCCCTTAGTGTCATTTTGACGTAAGTCCCAACGGCCTCAACTTTTTACCTGTGTTTCAAAGAGCGTACGAGCAACTTTGTACGAACGACTTACACTTTTCACATATAACTGCTGTTTGAATAATTTTTTAAAATGTATGAAACTGCTATTTACAATTTTCCAAAATAGTAAAAGTGGTACTTACACTTGCAAAAGATTTTATACTTTTTGAAACACTTCCATGATAAAAAGTAGTTTGTTGGGACTTGCGTCAAAACGACAGTAAGGGGACAGAGTACCGTTGTCACAAAGTTTTGAAGTGGTGACTGGACCACTCAACACCTCACAATGCTCCTTCGCCCACGATATGTGTATCAGCATAGTATCATTGCTGTCCGGCCAAACAACTCTTTGGGGCACTCTGTGCCTGTATAAACCTACCGAGGTAGGTACTACTATACCAACTTACCTACCTACTTGCATTCCTCGTGTGCACGCAGTGTGTCTATACAATTACGCAGTTGAACAGGTAATCAAGGATAGGAAGGTCGTCTTATACAAGAGAAGTGGACCGTTCACATTAGAATTCTTGACCATTATTTCGTCTGTCAAAATGAGTTCTTCTGCACCCACCACGTTAGTATTTTACGCATTAATTTTTAGCCGAGAAACAAATTCGTATAGCTATTGTATTGTATGCCGTATTGTACCGTACACATCTGTGGACGGCGCAGACCTTATGTATTCTGGAACTAATACAAATGGAAAAGATAAGTCACGCAAATTGGGATGACGTGAGACCCGAGAAAGTAGAAACTAGAATATGAGCATCTCTGCACCACAGCATCTTTCCCAACGATGAGCCCGCCATCTCTATGCAGACCAAACGAACTTTACACTCGTTCTCACGATGTCCCAATTTAAGCTTTCTCGCTTCTAGATTTTTCTAAACATTTAAGTATACCCAGTCGAGTCTAATATTGACAGTTTAATTATCTACGTCCTGACGGACTCGTAACGGTTCTGTTTCTATATATACATAGCTGCAGTAATTATTATGTAGTGGAATATTTAAAATTAATCACTTAACATGGGATACAGGGCATAATTTTGCACGGGATTTCTGCAATTCGGTTCTGCAGAGATACAGCGTCAAAATTTTGATTGGTGCTTGTCTCTCTGGGCCACTGTTTACCCATGAAGGATGAATGAGAAGCCCTAGGAGGGTTCAATAAATATTGAATTACCCAATGGTGGCTGGCCCTGTCCTGACTTAAATCCGTCCATAGCCACGTGCATACTTCTTGAGCACTAATTAAAAATTAAAATAATGAATGCGTTCATTTCTGAGGGGAAGGTACGTACGGCCCCGTAACGGAATAATTATTATTGTTCATTTTTGGACAGGAGAAATGGGATCTGAAGTACCTAGGAATATGATTCCTAATTTCCCCATTTGACACTGTCTATTAGCGAAGCGTACTTTGGACAGGTAAAACTATTAATTATATGTTTCTCCTTGAGCTCGTCATCCTCAAGAGTACGGCGTCAGGGGTTTCTTCGGTTGATCCATCCAATTAAGAGGAAGATTTGTTTAATTTCCAACAAAAACCACCAATTATCACATTTTGTACCCCGTGCAAATCCAAGTCGTTTCCTTTTCCATAGCCCCTATTTATTACGTGAGGAAGTACGAATTTGAACTACCAACGAAATAATGGCACAGTTTTGAGCTTGTAGCGCTACACTGTCATTACTAATAAATGTCTACTACATTATATGCATACTATTGCATACATATATATACATAGCTTGCCTTTTCCCTTAGACAGAAGAAAGCTTCACCGGAGGTTCCGTCCAGGAATGTTTTCCCCGTAATTTGAGCTGGTAGCTCAAATGCACATGAAGTGCATAGGATTGTATTAGAGTGGCCAGCCCACATATGTACCTCACAACCTATGGTAGAAAATAGAATCTTGTCCTAGTATGAATATAGGTCACTCACTAAGTAAACTTGAGAGCTCATCCATACACTTAATTCCAGCTCAAGTGCACTTTCCCCGTATCTGTAGGTGTATGTACCTACATACCTACGTATATTATGTCAATCCAATTAAACTGGAGGCCACAACATTTTATGAATTTTCAAAACTTACCTAGTTTTTCAATTTAAATTCCGAGCTACAATTTTTGTGTTTGCACTCGCTCCTACTCAAAATTCCCATTTACTATAGACTCTAGGGAAGTAATTTAGCGCATCTACAGTTATACATACAGTCACATAGCATAGATTCACGGCACAATTACAAGGAAGTACAGGAACTGCAGTATGCATAGACCAGAAGTACCTATGTACCAACCAACCTTCTTCCTATACCGCCCTATGTAGCATGGAAATTCCCCAAAACGATTTGAATTCGGGAGGCCTACTTGACAGAATGACAGTTTGGGATTTGGGAGGGAGAATGCAGCTAGCTATATTACACCATCATATATAATGCGCTGGCCGCTTCTTTAGGCAGCAGTAGCGCTCCAAAGATATACATAACCTGACTATCACTGATAATTACTACAGCGAATTCGAATCGTCAGATTTGAGCCAAGAAGGTGTTTGGACGTCTCTGAGCTGGGACGATAAATGGAAAAGCTTCTCTTGAGTCAGATCTTTTTGAGTCAGACCAATTAAGACACACACACACATACACACACACAAAACTCTCAGTAACTTGGACATCTTACATATAATTACAGACGTGGGCTAAACATGTCCTCGACGTGGCGCGTTGGTAATCAGGCAGTTCTGATCTGAGCGTGTGAGTGCATAAAAGTGTTTGAGCTTGTTGTCAGTGCTGTTGGTATCAGGAGCTGGGATCTTTATGAGAAATCAAGTGTGCACGTGTAAAAAAATAGGAATTGATTGATTTCATGCGCAAAATCGTGCTATTTCATTATCTGTACTCTACCCAGCTCATGGACATGGGCATGGACGTGGTCTCTAAAATTTGACTGTGGCTATAAGTTGAACATTTGTTTTGGAATTGTTCGTGGTTTTCCTTACTTGTGTTGTGTCTGCTCTGCATGAAGTTACATAGGACCATAATTACATCATTTACATCTCTACCAGCACGTAAGAGGGTTGTTGAAAACGTACGTTTATGCATGTTTTAAGAAGAACACAAAAAAACTCAAAAATGGTGGGATTCTTTGTGCTAAGTAAATAGACCATGTACAGATAGAGGAGAGTGAGTGAGTGAGTGAGTGAGTGAATACGGTATGTATGGAAATGATGAGATAAGTAAATACCAAGGTAGAGTCCACGTCAAGTTAGTACTTGTGTAAAATGACTAGAATTTATTGCTATGATTCTCCACGATAGTCATGCTTACATAATTTGACGTTATTTACTCCCTCGTGTCTTGTTTAGCACGGCTACAGGATAAATTCGATATTATTTTTCGATCTGACAAATGATTAGAGGCTAGAACGCATTGATTCTTCACTAGATAGTCCCACCAATGGAATTCCATCTTATCGCGCCTCACATTGAACAACTGAGCTGATCTTCATTGATACAGACCTTTGATCATATACATATAGGGATGCGGGATGCCTATATATACATACCTACTCTTTTGGTATCCTCGTACATAGGACTGCAATGTCCAAGTATATACTTAGCTACACTTTTGGTTAATTCATTCGTTCGCTTTGAATCAGCAGAGAAATTATGACAGGGATGGAAGTTGACATGATGCAATTGCATTGTGCTCAAGATAGAAATAAATAAGAGTATGAATGGATAAATGGACGATTGATTGTTGTGTTGTGTTGTGGCGGTAGTAAGTTTGAGAGTGAGTGTATACTCAGGGACCTTGCAGATGTGACCTCATAGACAGGATGTTTTCAAAATAGCTACTGGGAAAGTTTTGCCCCTTTTAAAAACGTTAGTATCATGTTTTGTACGTTTTAAAGCAGTGTAATATCATGTTTTGTACCTTTGTAGAATGCTATTATTGTGTTTTACCTGTTTTGTAAAAGTATGATTTTACGTTTCCCCTTGTAAGAAATGTATGTAATTATCGCATTTTGCCCTTTTCTTGGCTTGCCAAATCATGTTTTGACCTTTGCGGAAATGACTCATTTGACCCTAGCTTGTATAACGTCAGATTTGAAAGGGCCCTGTGCTATTCCTTCGTCCAGACCATCTACAATGTATCTTCCGTGGAAATGTGGAACGTTACGTGAGGCCTGGGCAGACTGTGGCTGGCTGCTTTGTGCGAGAGTATTTAATCAGAGAGTAAATCTACTGGCATGACAGGCTATTTGAGATATGATCGCGTGTGTTCCTCTGTATCCTTTCCTTGTGCATTTATATTTAAATCAAGGTCATGTTTTCTTAATTCAGATCTTCTCCGATTGCCAGTCTTACTTATTACTCATGGATACGGTTCAATAAGTGAAGTGAGATTCAAATACGAATTATTCAACCGACAAAGTCTGTATACCTATGTATCCACGCTCTCGAACTTCAAAATTTAAACTTGACGATAGAGCATACCTGGCTATTACAGGTATATCAGTGCGTATATCTGCTATAGGTATATCCATTTACCTTCAATCCTTTTTCTTCCCTCTCCGTCACTTCTACTCAGAGAACAAGGGGCTCTCATCTTATTATCAGTATTTATATTATAACCATGCCTCCTGTGTGTAACAATATAATTGCTTCCAGTTTGACAATGGGATCTCAATCCTACGTGGACGTTTAAACGACTGCTCGGCTGACTTGTTAAGAGCCTTGCAAATATGACGTCAATCGAGCGCTGCTTTGAAAAAAGGCGAAAATGGAAATATTCTTTTGAAAATGTAAAAAACATAGTATTCGTGTTTTCGAAAAACATAGAAACAGATTTTTACATTTTGAAAAGCTGTAAAACATGATATAGCACTTTTTCAAACAAAGCAAAACTTGATAATTACATTTAGAAAAGATGTAAAAACCGATTTATCACTTTTTCAAAAAAGGCAAAAATAGATTTTAACATATAAAAGGGTGTAAAAGAAAGTATATTGGCACATTTGGAAATACAAGTCAATGCGCAATGTATTAAAGTCAACGATGAACGGCCCCTGAAGCTCAGCGCAAGCCGTGGGTTTGAGATATTTGTATTCCTTTACTTATGCAGAGGTTACAGAAAAAAATGAATATAATTACTACACATTACTTCTTTCTATCTGATTATCATTACTTCAGTGACATTCCTTGTCATACTCATATGTCAATGTTTTACGTACAGATAAGTGCATCTAGTCGCTTCGTATGGTCTTGCCATCGTTGATCTTTCAGGTCAGTCAAATAAAAAGGTTATTTTTGCGTCCTTTTATTTTATTGAGGACTGCTTAATTATGTAGGTACTTGGGTTCCTAAACATTAAAGGGGGTAAAGTTTATTTCTTTGAAATGGCACTGTAAAAAATAAAGTATCCTAAATCCACAATGCATACATTCCTTAGCCTGCTAAATAAATAGGAAAATAGAATATAGGTAAGTAAAGATTTACCCAGTTTTATGCGATCTAGATTAAACATCGGATTTTTGTTTTTTTAATGATTTGTCTAATCTATTTTTTCCAATGCGCTTGATACATCTCTGCAAGCTTCATAATATTTCCGGTCTAAATTATCTGCTGATGCATTAGCTTTGAAGAGCTGACCAGAGACAAGTCAACATTTTGTCAATTGAATTACCGTAAACGCTCGAGTAGAGCCCCTGGGGCTCTATTTCAAATTTGGTGTCGTAGATTGGGGCTGTATTCGAGAG
>JAQFZC010008024.1:0-10595 GCA_034695205.1 Dicyrtoma fusca | reverse complement strand
CGATCAGTTACATCGCAGCTCCTCCGTATGGTAATTTAAAAAAAAACATAAATCACTCCCACACATTCAATACACACATTCGCTTCAAATTTGAGCACACCCTTAACTAAACGCTTATATTAAAATGAATCCCCTGCTTTATATACAGACCAGTATTAAAGCTTCATATTTGTATTATTTTGTCCGCTTGCTGAGCGCCAGTTTGGGTAAGCTATTATAATTGACCCACTAATGGTGGGTCTAAAATCATGGAGTCCAACCAATAACATTGTATTTTTAGGGTTCAAGTGAACCCAGTTGGAACTTTGCTTTCTCTCCTTTAATTTACTGTAACTGCAGCTGCCAGTAATAAGCATTTTTCAGAAGTGACAGTCGTGTCGTGTCATTTGTTCCTTAGAGGAATGGCGATAGTGGAGGACCATGACTGATTGTACACGGGTACTTTAGATGCCAAATCACAAAGAGATCTGTGAAAAATAATTTCTCAGTTAAACTAAAGCGAATAAATGCAAAGAGGAAAGAATTAGTTATGGATTTGATTTGGGGAAAGGACGAGCGGCGTAGTGTGAGAGTGCCTGACGAGTTCTAACATAATTACTCGAGGTTTCGTAATAATAAATTAAAAATAGATCCATTGAATTCGACGCTGCGTGCCCTTGGATATTTTTACAGAATGAAAATAGAGTTGAAGCCTGGATTGCGAGAACAAAAGACTTGTGACTTACACTCTTGCGCGTATGAAAGTTTAAATCTATAACTTGGGTTTGAGACAGAAAGGCTCCGTCGCTGGCATTCGCTCATATGTAATGGGAAAAAGCATGTGCGTGATTATCGATTAAAGGATAATTGTCTATCGCAAGATAGACACCTGTGTGCTCTCAGACTCAGGTGAGTGGAAAAAGGAGCTGAAAGCAACTGGTCTTTATTAGTTGGATCATTAGTTCTTGCATGTATTTCAGGCTTCATTTCCACCGCATCGCACATTCTACGCTCTCAACACGCAATTTCCTCTCAACTATAATAATCAGTAATTGCCACAAAAATGGATGGCATTTTCCTATTGCACTCCATTGTTTTTATTTTCTTTTTCCCTCACCATTTTTTCTTTTCTACATCCAATAAGGGAAGAGGACAAGACGGGTAAGGAGTGGGAATGTCTCAGGTGATCTGCAGATTCTTGTCTCTCTTTTCATTTGCGTCTGGAAGGTCAATAAGGCAGATAATCAGTTGGAATTCAATCAAAGAAATTGCCACAACATGACTCACTGGAAAACTGAAATCAGCAATTAGCAGTTTAGCACTGCGCAGCGGGAGTAGGCCGTAATAATTATTGATGGGAATACTTTCCCTTTGAAACAATTCGCAGTTCCTTGTTTTTATGCTTGTTTTGGGGGGTCACGTGGTAAGCAATTATTTAATGTTGGAAAGGGCACCCCGATTAACAGTTATGCAAAAGAGTTGAAGTTTGAAGATGGGGAAGATTTAGTAAGCCCGTTGTAAAGTGCGTACTAACTACTGCCAAATCCGTTTGTGCAGACTGGAAAAAAGATGACAATCATATTCTTCTTACCGTTCCCAAGAGTGAGTATTATTAACACAAATACAAATAATAGAATGTCAGTGCAGGCCATACCTTTGGAACTCATAGTTAATTAGGCTTGTGTCCCCCGGAGTGGGGTTCAGAGTTGATCAAGTTTTAATGAAGCAACATATTGAAGGAGTAAGTATCCACACGTGGCGTGTCTTTTGATTCTTCGCCATCCCATTATTTTTTGGAATTTGTTACAAATTCCCAGCATAATTATTCTGTTTCGTCTTTGTGGGTCACTAGAACTGAAAATGGCAGTCAACCTTTGATGAGACGACGGAAGAAGCTGGGAAACGAGCGGAGAGTTAAATGTTTGTTGTGGTGAATAATGACGTGTGGGATTCTGAGTTGGTTCCTGCCAGTTGGATTCCAGTTAACAGTTACTGGGCTGTGTGGAGAGTGAAGGGCATTAATGCAGTATTTCGTCCTTAGTTTCCCAGAAAGTAATTCCAAATGTAGTTCGCACTGCGCAATGCAATAAAATGCTCAAAAATGATTCGTTTTAAACTCAATTTTGATGCTACAACTATAAAATGTGATTACATTTGAAAATTAGTAGTTGATGACTTTATTAGTGTTCGGAGGTAGGTCTGACTTGCGGTTGTTTTAGATTTGGCCTTTGCTTTCCACCCACGAGCATCTTCACTTAATTTTCAAATGACGAAGAAGAGCTGGATAAAAATGTTGAGAAAGAATGCGAGGATGCTTTCCCTTTGGATGACTCCATCCACTCATGGAAAGGAATGGTCAAAGGAAAGCAGTCTCTGATATCCAATACTTTCCTTTTTCCCAGTGTCATCACGGATAGAGGAAAGTGGAGGAGAGAGAACTTGAAAGGCTTTCCCAGCCTCAAACATACACGCTTCATGGAAAGTAAAAAAATGGCTCGTAAATAAATGATTGAGAATAGGAATCCTGAAAAGAGTTGCCGACAGAGTCAAGCTGACATATCTACCCTCAAGACTTTATATAATCTTACACGGATAGATCTGATAGAAGGATGACAGACCGGCTCTCGCCAAACTGGGAACGACGGGAAAGAGAATGAGGAATTGGGGGCAGTGGCGGCTCCAGCTGTAGGCGAACTAGGCAGCTGCCTACGCCTAAACATTCACAACTCCTTACTCCTACTAAACCACGACTTTTTAAAATTATATCTTTTTTCCCTTACAAAACTATATGGAAATTGTCGATTTTTGAAGGTACCATTTCAAAATTGCGTTTCTTTGAAAGCACACTTTATCAAGGACAATTTTTCAAAATTGACAACGGTTTGAAAATGTGAATTAGTGACAGGTTGGGCTTCGCCTACACTACAAATACGCTTAGAACCGCGACTGCAGGGACGAGTAAGCAGCATTGATTCCATCCAACAACACACTTCCTCCACCCACCAATGTCCGTTCACTCACAAGAGCCGCAATAAATCTCACAATCCAGCTCCCACTTCCTCCACGCACCCAACAAGTTGTTTTCCACCGACACACACTCGCACCCAAACATCCAAAGGCCCAATTCAGCCTGCTTTCCCTTCTCTGTCCGCCTATCACTGAAGCCTCAAAAATTAAAGTCATTCTGTCCGTCGCATCACAAATCAAAAATCAGGACACAAATACAATTCAACTGAATTTATAGGTCCTCTTTCCATTTGCCAACAGCCCCCAATTTGTCCTCAGCTGTTCAGCTAAATTGTTTTTCAACTTTCTCTTGTCCTTTCATTCATTTTAGACGATACAAGACGCGCAAACCCATCAGTCAGCGGAACCTTCCTTTGGTACATAAAAAACAATACAGAGGGTAATCTTAACTTTCTCCCTCAATATTCTTCAAGGCACGAGCCTTGTATTTCACCAGATTATTAAGCCTTCAAGAAGCGTGCCTTTTTCCGTATGCTATGCAAAGGAAAGCTTGGGATCCCTCGGTAAACGTTTGTCGCAATTATTTCTGAAAACTTAAAAGTGAAGCCGTCCTCAACTTTACTTGATTCAAGTCTTGTGAGTACATTATGTAGTATTTCTGCTGTGCGCCTTCACGTTGGTATGAGAAATTAAATTGTGACGCTCAGTGTTTCTGTTAGAGAATACAGGGTCCACATGCATTGATATGTGAGTTTTGTTTTTAGAAATTTCATTTTCTCCCAGGCAGGAAAATTGTCGTAAAAATAGGATTTCTTTTGTTTAAACTTCCCAGAAGCCAGAGCAATCTGTTGTTCTTTGTTTGATGTTCCTCCTTCATGGCTTGGTGTTCCCTCCATTCCTTCATTATTATGTTTGATGAAAATATTAAGAAACAACTTTGTGGAAGTAAAAGCTTGATAGAAATTAGGGATGGGAGCGGAGAAAGAAATCTAAAAATAAAGCAATATCCCAAGTTTGTGGGAGCTGAGAATGGGTGCGTTGCGTTGGGGAGCTTGAGCATAAAAACGGCGGAGGATCAATTAAATTGAGAAGAATTATAAAAATTACTTTTCCATCCGCCCTGCGATTGTCTGCACCTCTTCCCTCTTCTTCCCACTTGTTCCCACCCTCAGCCGCCGCACTCGCTTCGCAGTCTTGACGACATTTGATGTCGGCAGAAGAAAGGAAGAAAGAATTTCTCGGGAGCGACGGGAATGCCTCAAACCTGCCTCAAACCGAAGGAACTCAATCTGTCTACAAGTGTAGCAAAGGTAAGATGGACTTTTTCATGTAGTCTGTATTTTTCTCGATTTCTTCCTCGCCTAATAATATTTCAAAGTTGAGCATCGCATCCCTATAATCGTCTGCTTGATCGAGCAGAAGTATAGGAGCTTTCAACTTTTCATATTTCCCTATAACACTGCCTAATATTGCGTCCACATCTCCTTCTAAGACCCCCTCGCTCTCTATATCCACACACAGGGCAATCTATACCAGCGCCAGTCTTTCTTGGCTGTAATTTCTCGGTTCGGAAACATTTATTTTGCCCACCATTGCTATGTTAGAGAAGTTGGTCGCAATAAATTTTACTAGTTAAAGCAAGGCGGCATTATTTTGAGAACTGGGAGACCGCAGTATTCGCTGCACTGCTGTAAACATGTGTAGTTCATCTCCAGCTCCATCACTTCCTTCCTTAACAAGTCCTCTAAACCCAAGACAATCCACAATCTACATGGGATTAAGCGGACGCAGGTATGCAGACAGACACGCTACATCTTTATTACGAGAGAAACTGCGCCGGTATAGATTGAGGCTATAAGTTCCAGCCATCCCATGCTTCCATAATTTCTCCCTATAATTAGTCTCACGGAGGGTTTTTCTTTCTCAACCCGCAGTGCATGGGATCAACAAAACAAGAATAATTATTAATGCAAGTCCTACACTTTATAAGATGGGACATTTTCCAAAATCCCTTCCAGCTCTCTGCACCCATCCAAGGACAGGCAGGGCAGCGGTTGACGATGTAATTGGATAATTAATAAAAGCAGTTTGGAAAAAACTCTAATGGTGGCCTGTGTTCCAGCGACTCTGTTTCTCTTGTGAAGATGCATTTGGCTTTAATTCGTTGCTACCCAGGGATTGGGGTGGGAGTAGCCTTGGCGTATGAAAAGGATGGGTCACTGAGAGCGCGTCTCCATGCAAGATGAGTGACGGAGTGACATGGAGAAAGTTGCTCTTTGGATGCTGGGAGACGTGAGTGAAGCGAGGATGGATTTGTTGTGGGTGGACTCAATGGGGAGGTTAGTGTATCAAGTGTCGCTTTTTATTTTCATCTTTTCTTCCCTTGACACGGAAGCATTCATCCTCTCCTCAACTCCGGGATTAAACTCCATTACCCTTCCTACATGCATCCGGGGCTACTCAGCCATGTTTTCCACTCGTAAATACTCCGTCAATAGCAGAGAGATACAAAGAAAAGCAAGTGCATCTCTGTTTGTCCTTGTATTGATTGGAGATGGTTGAGAGATGCGATGTAGGACATTTCCTTCCAGCACTCTTATTGTTCCTGATGCCCCGTCGCTCTGAAGGGAGACGAAGGAGTTGAATGAGAGCGGGAAGCAGTGCATATAATTTTAATTTTCATCCAAGTCCCTTTACACATTTATACGCTCCTTCATCCTGCATTTTCCCTCTCATTTACTTTTATCTTTCCTCAGACAAACACCACCCGGCCATCTCCCCATGCCCTATTTCCCAAATACACTTTCTCTATTTGACTTTCACTCTGCCTTACTCGCTCTTACTCGCTGTCTCCCTTGCGCTTTCGCCAAATCATTGGCGAGCTCCCGAGTGGCAAAAATTACAGAGACGGGAAAGGAAAGCGAGAGAGAGAGAGGAAAAAATTTACACTTTAATTTTATTGACAAGAGGAGAAAGAAGGATGAGGATGAGCGTGAGACAAGTGGATGTAAATGGGAGATGAAGGATGGGATTTAATCTTTGTGTAAGGACATTTGTTTTGGAGAAAGTGAATGAAATGGGCGCGTTAGGAGTTGAATGAAGAGAATGAAGACCAACTCAACTAATGCGCGTCCTATGCTTCGTCCTTTCACGCTCACATCAGTTTCATTTCATTGGAAGCATTGCATAAATTATTGACGAATTTCCGACTGCAGCGTCTCCTTCCTTCCTCTCGTCTCCTTCTCCCAACCCCCCCCCCTCCCCCCCCCCCCCCTCTCTCGTCTCCTCCACAGCGATGAAAAGTATCCAGCGATAAATATAAAAGCAACAAGCTTCTGTATTCCTCTACTTTATGGCGTATTTAACGGTCACATCGTCATTGAAGCATCCTATAAAAAGTTTCTCAAAATACTCGGGCTTTCAAATGAATGTTTATTTCCACTGAGGAGGCTCAGATAGACTAGCATCTCCACATTCACCATAATTACCAACAACAAATGTCAACTATCTTCCAAATGGCGCCCTTCTTTTAAGAATCAATGAATGAAAGTCTAGTGTCTCTCCGAACAAGGCAAGTTGCCGAACCTCAAATTTAACTAAAAGCAAAGTCTGCCTCCGTGTTCAACCGCAAACACACATCACGCCACACGATGCTACTCTAAGTCCTAGTTCCCAATGAAAATGACTGCTTGTTGTACAACATCGAACTTATCCGATTTTGTTAGACGATCATGCGCGCGAGAGCCGCGGGAGTCGGGCATGCATTCACAATACGTGTAATGATCGAAAAGTGGATTGGATTCGTAATTCAAGTTTGTTTTTATCGTAGTAATACGTAATAAGTTATTTTATTTATTTTTTCGATTTTACGGAATTCCTTAATAAGTTAATTGTGTTTCATAAGTAATTCTAAAAATTACTTCTGTGAAACCGTAAAAGCCATGTCAGTCAGTGTTGTTAGTCATTCGAAGAACTGTGTTCTAGAAAAGAAAACAGTTATACTAATTAAATTACTACGTGTAATTGTGTTTGTTTATTAGTTTTGGTATAAATCCCAAATCTAAAATTCAATAATATATTACATCCTAGAACAGACAACAGACGAATTATATGTTCACAGGTGCAACACTATTCGAACTGAACAACTATTTCAAAACTTGTGCCGTATCGAAAAAATAATTAATTTACATAATTTTGTAACAACGTATTTATCTGTATATATTTAAGTAGAAACAATGAACTTTTATTGTTTGTATGCATGTTACGACTACTTATGACATCAATTTACTTTTGCTGGTGGTAAAATGTCTGACTGTCAACTACGGATATGGATGATATGACGGCATGATATATATGATAGAATTAATCATTAAAATAATAATTTATTATTATATTTTTATCACCATATTATTACTAATATGGCAACAATTAACTCCTGCATCAAAATTTGATTCAAGGAATTAATTGTGACCACTTTTTAAATTAAAAAAGTGAGGTTTAGTAGAGTGGTAAGTTTATCACGACACGAGTCGTTGTCGTGAAAGTTGAACTGGTTCAATTTCCACGACAGCCGTAAATCGGCCCGACTGCCGGACGAACAGCGTGTCGTCCGATCGTGTTGGGCAACAAAATCGTGGCGTGGTTCACATAGTCGGATAAGTCTAAGAGTGAAAATCGGACGTTGTTGTCCGAGTTTTGTCCGATTTCCCGCCATTGGGAACAAGGCTTAAGACGCTCCTCAAACCTCTCATTCAAAATTTTTTCCAAGCGCTGTTTCTCGAAAAGTAACATGGAATTTTCACTGGAGAAACTATTCAAATTAAACCACATAGTATAGATATAACAAACAATACACCATACAGTTCTCAATCGCATTGAACAAATATCGGGTTAGTGACCAATATAAAAGTATGTGCTGGAAGAGAAAGCCGTGCTTATGTCCTTAGAAGATGGAATTCTGAATAATTAAAGAATGTGAGGAATAATTTGACATTTGATTTTGGTTACAAAATTACTAGTTCTACACTGAACTGTGAGGGGACTTTGGTGCTGGCAGATACAGTCATCTGGAAAATCGTTGCTATTGCTTTTTTAGCATTTTCTAATTTTGTCATGAAAAGAATGATTCAAGCTAATCTTGCCTTGTGAATGAATGTTCATGTTTATGCATCAGCTTACTTTATTTGGATTCAACCAACATTTGTAAACAGTAATGCTTGCTGTTACTTTTAGTATATGTCTGGTTTTAACCCGACTGGCTGCGTGTTTAGATGCCATACGGTTCGGACCACGTCGTATCGAGTAAACACTGGATTTTCCATGTTTTTATGCGCTTTTTCTTGTGCACACAACTTTGTAAGTTTAAGACATATTAGCACAATATGTACGTTCGTCTGTGTCTGTTTGTCTGCCCTGGTTGTCCACTATTTATTTTATTGTTTGTGTACCTTTTTTTTTTTTTACTTTTTCCGTTGTGCCGATGGGCATAATCGACGCTTTCTGCGTTCTTATTTTGGTAAGGACGTGGCCAGTTTGGAGATAGTGCGTCTATATTAAAATCATTTATTCGGGTTGTGCATTGGTGATTGGTGGGTCAGGCGTAACCTGCATTTAATTAATTATTCATTTTACTAAATACTTAACTATTACGACCTCCAAAGCCTTTGTTTTTCAAGATGGAAAATGGCCGGCCACCAGTTTTTAAATAAAAGCTCTAGGTCCTGCCTCCGTAAGCGGCCAGGACTTCAAAGCCGTATCAAAAAACATCTTTTGCACGTTTTAAGTTTTTTACCTGTTCAAAAATGTGCAAGCCCAACTTTTACGCCTTTGTTGCCTTGCACTTTCTTGTATGTACAAAAAATAAAGCTATACACATTGGTAAAATATTAAAATAACTTTTTAAGCTATTTAAAAATAGTATATCAAAGTACGATCTGAATATTTTCAAAAAGTATGTAAGCAGTTTTGCTCATTTTTCGAAAGGTACAAAAAACAGTTGTAGAGCGTTTTGGTAAAGATGTACATAAAACGAAATTTTCTCTACATTTAATATGGCGCAAACTTCATTGTAGCACGTGAAATAGATACTACAGATGTGGAGATCGGGTATTTGATATCTTCAGGAAAGCTTAGGTAATAAATTATAAAATTATGTATTACAGTACGAAACCACAGAGACTATAAAAAGCTGCCACAAAGGAAACAATATTCTATGTAGGGAATACAATGTGTATTAATCCGTGGAGATTGCATTGAGGACAGACAAGGTCAATTATTTTCATCATAAATTTCAAAAATAAAATTTACACTGAAATATCCAATTAATTGATTGTCAAAACCGTCTAAAAAAGGAATACCCTTTGTTAGACGGTTTCCAAGGAAAGTGTACCTTTTTAAAAACAGATTTAAAAATGTGGTCATGGCAAAAGTGGTATTTGTATAAACTTTACTCGTTCGCTAATCTGCTAAATCCAATCGAGAAATTCTCTCGTTGTGCATCACATCGTATCATGTGATCATAGGGTGAAAGGGTAAATGATGCACATTTATAAAATGTGTACATAAAACAACTTCAAAATAACTTGAGATGTTTCCTTCTCGTTATGTGTCAGTGTCTCATTTCACAGAAGCACAATACCTCGAGTTGAGTGCTTCAAAGTGCATTTATTGTGTGTCATATTTTATTATTGTATCTTCAATTGGGATAAACTTGTTGTTACTATTGGAGAAAGGAGGGGATGAAGACGTTGGTTTCTTTGGATGGTGTTGTAAAGTGGAAGATCTTGTAACGCTAGAGAGGATAAAAAAAAGGGCACTCACCAAAGAAGCAGGAGCAGAATACGATGGTGTAGAGTGAAATCATGACAGCCTGCACATCGACTCGATCAAAGAGGTAATCATCTTTCGCTTGGAAAGCAGACCCCGACATATTCTCACTCAGACTCGACAAGTTCCCATCTACACGCCAAACCAAACAGAATTCAGAATTAAATCTTGACTCTCACTCCAATCCACTACATTTCATCCATTTATTTCAATTATTCATGACAGTCCACCAGTCACACAGTGAGTACGTATGTACCCCTGTATTGTGCATTTAAGCTTTAATTTTCAATTCAAACCTATCAGAGCCCATAATTCTCCTTTGTAGTCTGGACTCTTTGCCGAGGCAACGGAAGAGCAACAAAACAAATTATACACTCAACCCGTCAAAAATTCAACACCCCACTGGACCATCATTATGACGAATGGATCTTGGAAGTGGAGAAAGCATCACTGCAGAAGCAAAACGAACCTTCGTCTACAATACATTTGTGCTTTTAAAGGTTTTACAAAACTTTAAGCTACATTTTGACATGTTTTTGAAAAAGTGCAAAATGGCTTATTTACATGTTTTTGAAAAGTGCAAAATGGCTTATTTACATGTTTTTGAAAAAGTGCAAAATGGCTTATTTACATGTTTTTGAAAAAGTTTAAAATGGCTTATTTACATGTTTTTTAAAAAGTGCAAAATGGCTTATTTACATGTTTTTGAAAAAGTGCACAGTAGCTTATTTACATGTTTTTGAAGTTGTGCAAAATGGCTTATTTACATGTTTTTGAAAAAGTGCACAGTAGCTTATTTACATGTTTTTGAAGTTGTGCAAAAT
>JAQFZC010008023.1:0-10595 GCA_034695205.1 Dicyrtoma fusca | reverse complement strand
AACAAGGATGCCATTCAAGTTGAAACAAGTGTACGTCATTTTCGTGAATGCTTCACACATTTTCACAGATTTGGCTCTAATAATTTTAGGGCTGACGAAACTGTCTAAACAGATTCAAGTTTGGAAACCAATTAAACAAATTTAAACATTGTGCTAACAAGTGTATTTCGTTGTAAATAAAGGTTTTACTTTCGAAAGGCTGTATAAATCCAATGATGCCTCTCATAAGCGAAGGAAGTCTTTCCTTTCGTGAGAGGTAATTTGAGTACAGTATGGGAATAGAAGAATAAAACGCCATCACAAATATCATATAAAACTTTTCGAAAGCCTTTACATCCTCTGCCTGGAAAACTTCAGGGGCCTGTTTTGCTTAATTCCAACCATTGGGATGCACTTGCAAATGCTCGCGCGAAAGACAAACCTTTCGAAATGTATTTTAAAATCTAAAGGGGCAGTATAACACCGTTGTCGCTCATTTTAATGGTATAACTTTTACACATTCAGAAAGTATTTTACTGTACAATAAAGGTGTTACCGTTATATATGTAGATATTGTTTTAATCTTAGCAAAATACCTTTTTGTTTTAATTTGTATGCATTTTGAAGACTACTCACTGCTGGTCTGTCGTCTATAGTGTCAGATAATAACTTTAAACCACAGCTGCACAGCGATGATGATGCACTGGTTCACTGGTTTACTGTCTTGGGAGTACTATATAGTGTGAACTTCCTACTCATCAAACACGACCATAGCTGTGAAAGCTTACTTATGTACCGTAAACTCTCTAATAAAACGCCCGCGGACTATTCCATTCATCCCCTCGGACCCCCGCGTACAATTAGAGACCCGCGTAGTAATAGAGACCCGCGTTGTAAAACAGAGTTTACGATATTTATAAATTTCCAGAAGTGCCAAATTGTTTTTGTGTCGTTCACATATCTGCCTGGTGTTTTTTAGTTACTACGGCATAAAAACGGCATAAAAACTAAATTATTATGGTTAATATTCAAGGATATAATGGCCAAAAACTAATTTCATTTACAGAGTTTAAACCGCTGCGCTGTCAATAAATTTGTAAAGTTAAAAATGCCGTGTTGACGTTTTTTTTTACAATTTTAATTGGTTCCCTTTTTATAGTTAATTCAGGATTTTGCTCCCACATTGTTCTTTTCGATACTAAATTAACCAGCACAACTTTTATTACATGAAGCATAACAATTACAGACTTCTCGTTAGTGCAGAACGTGGTATAACTGAAGGCATCATTACTTGCAAAAGTAATCTATTACAAATCCTTTAAATTTTTCACATTTTATTTTAACTAAATAGCAATCTTGATTGGATAACATTTGGAATAAGCTACTTCAAACTCCTTATTAATACTCTTAAATTCTTCTAAAGCAAAGTTGAGTAGGCTTAGGGTAATACTTTAGCAGTGCTTTTAGCTTGCATTGTATTAAGTACATCAATAAGTTTTAAGTTCAATGTAGAAATGCTTTTAGCTATTTAACGATACATCAGAATAAAATTAACCGTTGATTCTAGAATGAATTTAAACATGGTGAGAACCATCATCCTGTCGATGCGATACATCCCACCAATGCTTAAGGAGAAACTTTGCAAGGACTTCATGTATGTTTTGTGAAGACGTTTCTCATAGGAACAAGAATTAATTTCATTGCCCGCTTCTAGGGTCTGTTGGTTCATTGTTTGGGCTCTGTGTGAATATTTCCATTCACTCAAAACCGCGGTAGTTTTCTCTTGAAATCCGTACAGAATTGTGAACATTATGGCCAGAAAGCAAGTTGAATTTGTTCCAATAATTCCCAGCCCGGCTGCCATAATTCCAGTGAACTTGATTGCCCCGTAGGCTCCAAAGATGGCAATAAAAATAACCATAATTTTTGTACCACCAATTGCTACTGAAAAAGCATTGTCTAACTCCCTGGTTATAATTTGAAGTGCTTTCCAGGTTATGAGCTTGTTGTATGGCTTTCTAAGCTTTGCCTCGGTGATGCTACAAGTCTTGTCACTACGCAAGCATTTAAAGTAATTTCATAGTTTACAACAAACAGCTTTAAAAATAATTTTTTAATTCTACAATAAATTGTGCCATCCGCGAGTAAGTAGTTACAACTACTTTTGAATCAATAGTTACCTTAGCTCGGCAATAACAACCAGAAGAGGAGCCACACTCGAAAACAACTCAAAGGTTCCCAGGTAAACAATGCTGAATAACATGTTAGTCACCAGGGTTTGTACAACCGTTGAAAATGTGACGATGCCAATATAAATGACCCATGAATCCTGAGGTGCAACCTTTAGTAGGACAGACGACACGTACTCGGGTGAGGTTGGGCGCATGATGGACATCAGAATGAGCAGAATAGCGTTATTGTTGAAGCAAATGTAAGACATTCCCATGAATGCTTCAAACATTTTGAGGGATTTAGTTCCGTTTACTTCAGGTTTTACAAAACGCTCTAACAATAAGTTCAACAATTTTTTAAATCACGTTTAAGTAGCATGCAAAACACGAGCACATTATTTAAAAAATAGCTTACTTTCAAACTTTTGCAGAAATGTGACGTTGCTTCTTATAAACGCTGGGAGTCTTTCCTTTCGCGTAACAAAGTTGGAGTATAGTATAGGAAACGCAGAATGGAAGACGAACACAAAGTACATGTAAATCTTCTCTGACTGTTGTACATCTTCTGCCAGGCAAACTTGTATAAATCTAACGACAAGGTAGGCGTAGTAGCAAGATCCAATTCCAAGGTTACATTGGTAGAGAAGTATTCGCCATTTAGAAGTAATAACTTCCGGGGCCTGTTTTTCTCGGTTCCATGTGTAAGGATGGACTTGAAAATATTCGCCGAACAAAAAGCCTTTGGCAATGTATTTTAAAATGCCAGAAGTTAGTAGAGTGCCTTGCGCAGTCATTTTTAATGACAAATTTTAAAAGCTTGTGTATCTAGTTTTGATTCAATATTTCTGTAATAATGTCCTACGAGTATGGGATTCTTGGACTGCAACGGAAGCTTGTGTACAAATACCTTTCGTTAAGAATTATTGTTACCTATACAATAAATTAATTTTCTGGTCCCAGAACGGACAATTCATCTGTTGTAGTCGTCCTTTGACTGTCGTCTACTGCTGAGGCTCTACTGTGCGGTTTAAATTGACGAGCGTGGATTAGGTTTCTAAATTAAACTGAATCGCGAATAATCTGTGGCTTCATGAAAACCATTAACAAAGGCGGTTGATTCGTCCGTAAAGTGTGAACTGGTTAATGTAGAACTGAATTAACAAACGCAAACATTTGCTGCACGCGCCACTAGAACTGTAAAGATAAATAATATTATGTAAACAAAGACTATTCAAAAGTCCACTTAAATGGGAGGATACGAAATCTGGTGTTTTTCAGATTATTTTATTTATTGTAATAAAATATTGTTGCCACGTTTGGGTTTTAATTAAACTGGGTGGTACAGTCATCAATCAAAGTGTTAATTAGGTTTTCGTGATGTTAACTGTTTATTGTCCAATCCCAAGGTTCCAAACTTTTTAGAATATGGTTTTGGGTTCGTAAGGGCCCAAGTCACCTTTTTGACGATCCGGAACAGTTCAAGCAACTTATTGCTTCTATCTTCATACTTGGCATTATAATGTAGGTAGATACACCTTTATTTTGTATTAGAAAGCTGTTTAAATTCATATGGCAGACCACACGTGTCTCTCAATAATAAATGGAGCTCTACGTCTTAATCAACAATCTCATTATTTAGTCGGCATGGCTAAAACGAACCTCCTACTGATTTCGGTGGATAAATCCGATCCCCAGTTCTTCTCCTATGACGTTAGCTTAAGGAAATGAGGAAACTTTTCGCATAAATAGTAATGGGCTGCTCGATCGTGGCTTTAACGAAATTTGTGGGCCTAAGTGATACAATCTTGACTTCTCCGTCGTGCAAATTTAAACGTGATTGAGTCAAGCGTTCCTTCCGCTCCCTTGCTTACATAAATAGGTAGTTACAGTTTAACCTGGATAATACACAGCTACGTTTTTTGCATGATTTATTACTGCTCCTTAGCTTGAAGGTTATATGTACGAGACAAAGCAAGATAGTACCACCGGTTTTGAGATCGTTTATCATAAGGACGCTGTAACTAAATTTTGGATATATGCGATTTAAACCAGTCAGGTCACAAATATTCGGTCCGCTCAGAAGTCGGTGTATCGGGTTTCCACTGTAATTAAATATATATATATATAGTGACACGAGCAACTACTAATTTATAGTCTCAGTAAATAACTCGAAATTTTGCAATACCACCACGGCACAAGGTTACTAAGTCAGCCCATACATATTTGAGACTAATAACAACGTAGTACGCCTTCTACTTTCCACGAAGAAACTGACCACTCCCATGGCTTACAGTGACTTCATAATTACTAAATGACCAAAAATTATTGTTATTAGTAAGTCAAGTTGTGCCACAATTAATAGTACACGGTCAGTTTTGTATATTAATTAGTGATTTTATTATACTTTATATAAACAGGCAAACAAGGAAGCATCAGATAATAACTATGAACCAAGGTGCTTATGCGTTATAACAAATACCAGTAATAACACCCCAAAAGGCAAACAATGAACCTCCTATAACCTACTGTTAGGTTGCGCATTTGTTAGTAACCTGCTCTAACGGTACACCTCCTCAATAGTACCATGTGACACGGAACTTGAATCGTAAGAAACATAATTAAATAGCTAGAGCATTGCCTGCTACACCTTGCATTGTAAATGCTTTTAGCTATTTAACGATACATCAGAATAAAATTAACCGTTGATTCCAAAATGAATTTAAACATGGTAAGAACCATCATCCTGTCGATGAGATACATCCCAAAAATGCTCAACGAGAAACTCTTCAATGACTTCATGTATGTTTTGTGGAGGAGGTTCTCATAGGAACTAGAATTACTTTCAGTGGTCCATTCTCGGGAACATCGGTGTGACGGCTGGGCTTTGTGCGAATATTTCCACTCATCCAAAACCGTTGTAGTTTTCTCGTGAATTCCGTACAAAATCGTAAACATTATCGCCAGAAAGCAAGTACAGTTAGCTGCAATAATTCCAAGACCAACTGCCAGGATTCCATTGTACTTGATTGCCCCATAGGCTCTAAAGATGGCAATAAAAATAGCCAGAAGTTTAGTACCCCCCATTATTCCGGAAAAGACTGTGTCCAACTCTTTGGTTATAATTTGTAGTGCTTTCCAGGTTACCAGCTTGTTGTATGGCTTTCTCAGTCTTGCATTGGTGATGGTGGAAGCGTTGTCACTATTTAATTTTTTATTGTAATTTTATGCATTTTTAAAAAACAATACTTACTCTCACATTGCTGTTGAAATAATATGTTACTCCGGATAAACGCTGGGAGTCTTTCCTTCCGCGTAACAAAATTTAAGTACAGAATAGGAATACCAGAATAGAAGACAAACACAAAGAACATGTAAATCTTCTCCGACTCTTGAACGTCTGTTGCTAGGCAAACTTGTATAAATCTAACGACAAGGTAGACATAGTAGAAGGATGCAAGTGCAAGGTTACAACGGTAAAGAAATATTCGCCATTTTGAAGTTGTTACTTCGGGAACCTGTTTTTTTCGGTTCCAGGTGTAGGGATGCACTTGCAAATGTTCGCCAAATGAAAAGCCTTTAGCTACGTATTTTAAAATCCCAGAGGTCAGTAGAGTGCCGTGCTCAGTCATATTTACTGACACACTGTAAAAGCTGGTAAATTTTGTTATAATGTTTTTGTAAATATTATACGATTATCAGATTCGTGGACTGTAACTGGGTCTTGGGTACGAATATCTTTAGTTAAAAATTGTTTTTTCTTGTTTAGGAACAGACAATTCATCTTTTATAGTTGTCCTGTGACTGTCGTCTACTGCTGAGGCTCTACTGTGCGATTTAAGTAGACGAGCGTGGATTAGGTCACTAAATTAAACTGAAACTCAAATAGGCTGAGGGTCCATAAAACCTTTTACAAAGACGGGTTATTCGTCCGTAAAAAATTAACTGTTAAATGTAGAACTGAATTAACAAACGCAAACATTGCTACACGGGCAATTAGAACTGCAAAGATAAATAATATGTAAACAAAGACTAGTCAACAGTCCACTTAAATTGGAGGATACGAAACCTGGTATTTTTCTGAGTTTATTTTATTTTTTGTAATAATGTTGCAACGTGTGGCTTTTAATTAAATCGGATGATACAGTCATCAATCAAATAAAGTTTTAATTGAGTTTTCTTAATGTTAACTGTTTATTCAAATATTATACCTTTTACTGATGTTAGGGCTTAAAAAGTAATTCCCCACGAAATACTTTTTACCAGGAAGTTAATGGATTTTTTTAATTTAGGAGAGGGAATAGCTGAACCGCTTAAATTCTGTCGTTTTGCAGCGCTTAAATTTCAGTGTGCTATGTAACTGTAGTGCCGTGCTCGGTCATATTTACCGATGAATGGTAAAAGCTTAAATCTATTTTTGTTTTAATATTTGTGCTAATATAATCGATGCATACTTGGACCACAACCGGGGCGTGAATACATATCAATTTAGTTAAATTGTCTAAACAAAATTAACACAAGTTTGTATGAGCTCGAAGTTTCTGCTGCTTGATTTATAAAATGTTGAATTATTATGAAAAAGATTACATTTGAGAATAAGTTTCTGGTTTTGTAAGTAAACGAGTAACGTGTGTGACGATCCGGAACATTTTAAGCTCCTAGTAAGTGCTTCTTTCATCATATTTTTGCTCTACGCGAAACTACGTTTTTTTGTATTAGAAGCACGTATGATTAAAACATGGTTCCGACCAAACGCGGCTCTTAATAATAAATTTAGATAATAAATTTTAAATTAACAAACGCATTATATATTCGGCACAATTAGAATAATCCTCCTATTGTTTTTTATAGATTGCTGTCACTGCTGCGCTGGTGCGGGGTCTCTAAAGCTAACAGAAGGAAAATGAGGAAACGTTTCTTATAAATAGTAATACCTATGTAATGTTCAATCGTGGCTTTGACGAAATCCTTAGGCCTTGCATGGAGCTACTGAGGCAACCCATGTTTGATTTTGCAAGCGCTTATCTAAAGATCATTCAATTACGACTTCAAGGAAGGGCAGGACTGGCCACGCCAATTACATGTCACGCTCTGACAATTATTGCTAAATGAAACAAAAATGTAGTTATAGGTATATCGAGTTTGGGTAATAACGTTTACATACACGGTTGGTTTTAGGAATTAATTTGTGATTTTAATGTACTTTTATACATACATGTAGACATTTAATTACAGGTTAGCTGTGTATAGTAGACACAGAGCTTTCGCCATGGGCGTCGCAATGGTGACTCGGTAATGCTGTACATCTACAGCACAAAAAGTTGCAATACATGGCATATCGC
This sequence comes from Dicyrtoma fusca, assembly GCA_034695205.1. Lineage (NCBI taxonomy): Eukaryota > Metazoa > Arthropoda > Collembola > Symphypleona > Dicyrtomidae > Dicyrtoma > Dicyrtoma fusca. Next base: position 3,106 of record JAQFZC010008023.1, on the reverse strand, counting down.
TAGTTAGAATGCGAAATGGCGCGTTATAGCTTATTTAAAAAACAAGCGCAGGCAGACATGTTTCGATTCAAATTGATGAGTATTCACAAAATTTCAACAAAAGCATGCAATTAACCCATTATTTTTAAAATACTGACTAAATTTCCCATTTAGCAGTGTAATCCCAATTTTTAAACTTCTAAAAATAATAATATTAAAGAAGGTTTTTTAGCTTTTAGCTTTTTAAAATATGCCAAACCTAGATTTTCACCTATGTTATGCTAAATGAGTATCGTTACGTTTCAACACTTCTTTCTCGGATATTTTAGGCAACGTACTAACATATCTAGGAAAACTGAGTTGTACAATTAATGGCCAATTGGTAGGAATAGAGTCGCGGTCAAAATAGAAGGTCAACGATAAGCTTGAATTACTTTTTGGCCTGAATTAAAGAATATTTGACAAACAAAAACTAAACAGAGCAAAAAATAGTTAACAGGACATATGCCTCAACTGGAAGCATTTTTTACTCATTTTTACTAATTCTATCTCTATTTTCTCCTACACTGACTCTTTTTATTTCAATATGTTCTGTAGAACGTTTTGTTATAATAAAACGGGCGCCCAATATTCCTTTTGGAATACTTTGTAAAATTACCATACAATGACACCTCTATTAAAATGCAATATTCTGGGTCTGGGTGTTCAGTCCTGCAAGACCTCACATATCAACAATTTCCAATCAAATCCTAAATACAAACTACAGTTCCCAATCCGAAACTTAAATACAAACTAAACTCTAAAACCATTCACATTCGACCTAAAGTAAAATGAAGTTTTTATAAGTAATCTTTTATACCTTTCTAAATCCCCAAATCTGCAAACTCTTTGTCTCATTTTCAACTCATAAACCGAATTCCCATCGAAATCATACATCTTCAATCCAGCACCAAACACTGGGCTAGAACACGTACTTGCCGTTGGCTTCTAAATGAACTTTAGTTAGACCGAAAAGACTCACGCATCCTAAAATGTGTTACCAATAAAGCAGTTAACATTAATAAGTATTGATTGTTTTTATTATGCAATGAATTCACAACCACACAATATGTATACTGGGTACGCCTTTGTAAATGAGATGTAAGGAAAATTCAATACCTAAAGATTGTCTTTACTATGTTAAGGGTATATATGCTTTCAACGGCAATAAATTTACAATTACATTTACAACTTCGTATGTCGAATTTGCTCTATTTTTCCCGTTAACCGAATAAACGTTACACGAAGAGACTTTCAATCCACCTTCCATTAGCTTACATTTTAATGTATTTTCGTGATCAAGTACATTAATTCCTTGTCGTGCTACACGCTTGAAAGTGTGAATCCCTTTCAAGTCAACTTACTGTACATTTAAAATTGGAAGTTTGAGATCAACGTACGTTGTTGGATCTCTGGGGGCAACGAGAATTACTGCGTCTTCTCACAATTGTCTGCCCTTCAGCAAAAGCAAAATCACAATTAACTGCTTTTGAACGAAATTAAAATCAGAATTATCTGCCTTTTAACAAAAGCAAAGTCACAAATACTTGCCTTTAAAAATAACGGATATTAGAATCATGGCAGGTTCTGGTAATGGTGATGGGGGCGAGGGGTAATTGTGATTCTCCGTTTACAGCACACTGAAGCACACTGAGTAACACAATTACCCGCACCTGTCCAATGCTCTTGTGGCGACACCCCGATTCGTCGTATTTTAAACAAAGTAAGTAAGTCGAAGCCGCACACACTGTAGAAATCGTGTGATTCGTAATTTGTAATCGCATGTCATAGTCATTAGACACGTATTAAATCCGTGATCCCTATAACTTTACTTAAAATTAAATGTAATCAAATATGTAAGTTTTTGTAACAGACACGAATTTAATTTCGTAAAAAATATTTTAAACTAGCTGACGATCGACAATCACGCAATGATGTTTTCAGCTTATAATTGGCCTTCAAGACTTTGTCCAAATTATACATAAACTTATGCGTGTTATTTACGCCGTCCTTAATAAAATACGGTATGTGCATAGGTTGCTATGTACTTGTTATTTTTGACTTAGGAAGCAATATATGAATTTTAGTCTGTCTGAACGCCTGCGTTAAAACATTAGCTAGCGACAACTTCTAGTCTGATCTTGTTGGAAATGCTTGTTACAATTTGTGTTGTGAGTGAGTTTGTTCTTGGTCACAATTGACGACCGTATTAATATTATCATCCTTGCATCCAGCAACATTGAAAACATTCAAAATTAAACTAGGAAAAAAGACGAAATCGGATTTCTACTATTCTACATTATATGTTTTTAACAAAAGTCCACAATGAATAGCTTTGTAGTACCAATCCGCGCTTGTTTGCTTCTTTTATTTTTGAAATTTTCTACCAGTATCAAAATTGATATTGGAAACTCAGCTAAGGGGTTACAAAACATTCTTTTACCTTTCCGAACTTGCCAGTTTGTGATTGTGATCGCAACTTCTCCAACCCAATTTGAATCGGCACTATTATCCAAACTAAAGTTGATTTTAACTAACTTCGAGTCTCCAGTTCAACATTTTAACGACATCCGTAGAATCCGCCGAAACATTCCCCTCCGATATCAAGAGATTTGCTTTGTAAGCATTTCAATCCCAGTGATATCTACAGGTGATACAATCAATTTATTAAAACCTTTCAGAAACAGGCGGACATATGTGTGGGCATTCAATCATCAACGAGACATGCACATTTTAATGACGCGCGGTAGTCTTTCAAAAATAAAGCTCGCCTACGTAAAACATAAAAACTGTATTTTCCCTCTAAACTATATTTGGCTTTATTTTCCACGGACTTTAGATCTAAACGAGCCGTCATTCAATGCAATGAGAGTGTACTCCCGATCGCACGGTTCAGATTTATCCTTGAAAGAGTTTAAGTTTCCTAGCAACAGCAAGGACGGATCATACACTGAAATTCTAAAACACTTTCAGGAGTCTCGACGCAGTTTCCATGGAACGTCATATATAGCTGAAGCGCGGAAAAGGATTCATTAGCATATTTCCCCTCCTCCCTGGCTCCTCGCCCCTAAGCCCCGCCCACTAAGTA
>JAQFZC010008022.1:0-10597 GCA_034695205.1 Dicyrtoma fusca | reverse complement strand
TAACTCGAATTGAAAAAATTATATTAGTTTGAAGTTTGGACCAGGGCGTGTCCGGTGAGTTCTGCTCCTCACTGTATATACATACACGCATTTAAAAGTGAAAATAAGTCAAAACAGGAGGAGGCTAAAGATTAAAGTGGTTTCTGGTTTCTAGTATTTAACACGCAGTCGAAGAAAGATTATGCAGGTATTTATCTGGTTTATTGATGAAGTTGCAGATTGTGTCGAATGTGCCAAAAAAAAGTATTGTACTAAATAAATTCTATTGTTCAGCATGATTGTAGGATAAATGGGTCCCGGATCAAAGGGCCCCAAACAAATTGCGCCGTGTTAAAAGGGTAGCAGAGAGTTATGTTTTAGGTCGGATAAAACCCGTGTCTTAAGTCACGTATCAAATGATGTACACACCACTAAATTCTAACTTGAAACTGTTTGCAGTCTGAACGTCTGAAGTACGAGTGATACTACATATCGTCAATGAAGAGGCAAAATGGGTTACGTATGCACAAAAACAAAGGGTAATTAATGGTATATCAGTGCACGCGACAGTCCTGTTACTGTTGCTATCTCCGAGCTCCTGTGCCAGCTATAAGCAATCCGTTTGTTGAGCGTTTATCCATTATTCTTATAAAAACATCTGGAAAAAGCCACTTTGCTTTTTTGCACGATTAGATTTGAGAAAGTTTAAGGATGAAATGATGAAAGGAGTTTAATAATGAAGTGCTGTCTACCAAAATGACCTACAGACATCCAAAGTTAAACCGCAGAAATTTCAAATCAAAATTTCGATGGGTCTCTCAGGTCCAGAGGTGACGTGATACGTACAGTTTTAAAGCTGATTGATTATGAATTTCATGGACCCCAAGATTGATATTGAACTTTGGCCCAACTTTAACCCATGAAAATTGAGGGTTTTCACCGTTTTAGAACATGTTTGAAATTATTTTTTTTTAAATAACTGGTTGTATTTAAAACCCAACTGAAGATCTGTAGGTTACTCGTCAGTACCTTTAAAATGGTGTATTACACGAGAAGTTCAGTAATTTCAATCGTACCTTGAACAATTTTGTAGCATTGCATTAGCAACGCGTGCTTTGAATTTCCAATTTCTGTGCAAGCAAAAAGCACAGCAGTGTATTAACTATCGATTTTTGGATCCGATTAGTGCTCTGTATTATAATTTTAATTTCTGCGACTATAAATTCAGTAAACGCAGCACTTCATTATGCATCATATGACACTATTAGTAATAAGAACGGGGAAGAAATTGAATCATTCTTCGTATTTTATATTGCAACCAATTTAGAATTTTGTGGTATGTAAGTACGTATGTAGACTTACAGTATTTAGTACCTGACTCAGTGGAGGGGACCCTTTAGTTTGTCATCGTGAAATTGTTTGGGGAACCTTTTATCCGTTTGCCATATCTGTAGCTCAATTTAATCGTACTATGTATATCTGAATAATTATAGACTCCTCAAGAAGCGGAATGCGGATACAGTATGGAAATGGAAATATTACCCTTCTTCGTTTTCCTTCTCGCGATCTCTGAGGAAATATCTAATTACCTGTGAAAAATGATTCGATGATATGATGGAAATTAAAATTTCAACTGTGAACTAATACTACTGTATTAAAATTGTAAAGATAGGAGTTGACAATCCTCTGGACGCGACAATTACTCCTAAAAGTCAAAGTCGTATAGCTTTGGTAGACTATACACAATAATTTTGTTGGAAAATTAAAATTTTCAAAGTCAAAGTATGACGGAACCTTGTACAAATACACAGCTGAGCTGGTGAAGATTGTCTAGGTACATAATCTAATGTTGAAAGCTGCTTGACATAACGGTATTCAATATCCAATCAAGACTCCTTAAGCTGTACACATCACCAGCTCAGCCGAAAAGATTATTTCGTGGAATCCATTGACTTGAACGTGCGTCTTTCTCTAAACTAGATGAGTAGACCAATTGACGACGCATCCGGCCTGTCCACACACGCAAGCGTATGCCTTCAATTTAATTACCTATAACATACAAGTATAGTTTAGTAGTGTCTAAAAGCCAATTTGTAGCTACCCATTAAGTTTACAAAAGGATGACAAATCCGTAGATTTTCCACTCCTTCACGATTACGAGATTAGGACTCCTTGTTGTTGCAAAATGTATTACGGAGGGAAAATATTATCATTTTATTTTACTCAATCGTAGTGACAGTATGACTGTAACTGACATTTCATATTACTTTTGGGTGTTTTTCGGGGCCGCAAGGCAAGGGTGGTAGGGACTTTATAAATAAACTTGTTGTTTCTGTTGTCCAAATAAAAAGAATATATATTTTCGTTTTGAAATATTACTGGACAGCTGCTGGACAGGGCAAGGGTGACGCTACCTTCAATGTAGTAATATATTTGTCATTGTAGATCAGCAAAACATAATACATAATTTCATACGCAGTTGTATGAAACGGAAATTACGTATATTGTTACTATCATTTATTCAAATTAATGTTAAAAATAACGAAATGCATTCGGATGTCTGTAGTTATAATAAATTAATAGCAATAGCAGAATATTTTATTGTGCAAAAGTTATAGAAAAGTGCTAAAATGTGGCATAATTATGCTTCACAGCATTTTATGGTACTGTGCCCGAACATGTAGGTTCTATAAAACTTTTATATCGCGTTGAATGGAATGGACTCGAAGGCGAAGGCATTTCTTCCTAATTTGTAAATATTACAGTCCGTAGTCCAGTCGTAGGGGTATAGTGAAAAAATATTTCCTCCAGTCACGTCCGATAGCTACCGCACTTCACTGTAAGCTTATCCTTCCGTTCGGTTCATAAAGCTGGGGCTGAGATTCTCCTTTTAGTTTTATGCCTGTAGACTGTAGATTCTGTAGATAGATAATAGATAAATTACCTATACACATTTACCTAGGTAGGTTACATTCATTTTTTCAATTACACATTTTTTCTGTAATTTAGAATATTGTATGTATCTAATTATATTTTTCATTTTTGAACAGAGTTGGGTTTGGTAAATTGTTGAAGTTATACCTTTTTGACCCGTGGACTAGCATTGTCGTAAATATATAAATGTACTTTAGCGTCCTCTATTAGGCGTAAACGATACCAGTTGCATTGCGAACAATCCTTTTCAGAAACGTTTTAACACAAGTTGTTCAATTCCCGTACAGATTTCTCTGGGGTAAGTTTTGTGCACTGTGTAGGTACTACTGACTGTTCTTACTAGTAAGTTCTGACTGGCTTTCTCAATAATGTTGTAGGTAGTTAATCATAAAATTACTTTTAAACATTTAATACAGTATTACCACGAATATTGGCACTTAGCAAAAGATGTTCGATTCGAGTATTGCAAAGTAAAAGTGCGAACAGTTTAATTAAGGTATCAATAAATTAAATTACATAAATAGTTTGGACAATTTCAGTTAATTTTTTTTAATAGTACCGTATGTAAATACAAATAGGATAATAAATGCCTCTTACGATTCGAACTTGTATGTGTTAAATTGATAATAATTCTTTATTCAAAACCGAACAACTTTTCATGTTAGCGTAGCCCTGACCAGGGTAAAATCATTTCCATTCATAGTCATAGCTACAGAGACGACAGTCCTACTTCTTTAAGATTAATGTTAGCTGTGCGTTTCAAATTCGTACAGCTGATTTTTACTTCCAGTAATTCTCACAAACTGCACATAATAGCTTCGATTGATAGCTCCGTTACATTGTAATTAATTAAGGTCACCCAAAAAAGCAAAACAGAAGGGCTCACCGCGTGAAAATGTTAAAGGGCCCTTCGTAAGAGGGCATGTTAACTTTTTTGTGTGATGTTTGTGTGACCTTACCAGTGAGTAAGCATCTTCGTCTTCTGTCTAGAGCAGTAAAATTGTGAATGGTGATAGTGAATTGTGATTTCAAAATTCACAATTCACAATTGGTGTAGTGATTGTGAAAACAATATTCACTACAACTACAAATGTAGTGATTGATAATCACAATAACTACACAATCACTATTTAAATCACTATTTGCTTTTCTAAATAAAACTTTTTATTTAGGTACCTACCTTAAATTTCCGATTAGGGGGCGTTCATTAATTACGTTAGCACCATAGGGGCCGAATGTCCATTTATGTTAGTCTTAAAAAGCGCCAACCTCAGGATGTGTGTCAAAAATGTTTAAAATATACGAACGTCATTTATGAACAGTCACTTTAATGAGATTTCGTTGAAAGCAACAGGCAACAGCAAACTGCAAGAAATTATCTGCCAGCAAGGCTGGCCGGCTGGCCAAAATGTTTACTAGTCTAGTCTAGTTCTAGTCATTTATTTTTTAAGCATCCGCTAGTCTAGTCTAGTCACATAGTTTTCGCGACCTCAATAGCCTAGTCTAGTCAACACAAAAACTTACCCTACTCAAGTCTAGTCTAGTCAACCAGTTCCCTATCGCTTAACATGGGGAAAATCGCGGCTAGTCTAGTCTACTCATTTTGCTCGAACGCTCTTGCTAGTCTAGTCTAGTCTAGTAACGATTTTTTCGACCCTTAGCTAGTCCAGTCTAGTCAAACCGGCCAAAACAGCTGAAAATTCAAGTCCTTCTTGCTGCCTAGAAAATCTGATTTTCACTTTTAAGGGATCGTGAATAAATTCTCCAATGCATATTTGTAAATCGACCTAAGTCCAGTGAGTTCACTTTGGACTTACGTTATTTTGCAGTTACACTAACGATATGCTACTGGTATGGCGTATTACGTCCAACAAGAGCAAAGTGAGAAAACGAGAAAAAACTATAGTGATTGTGATTGTAATAGTATTGTGATTAACTTCACAATTTGAATTGTAGTGATTCTAAATTGGGAACGCGGAGTAGTATTGTGATTGTGAAGTTTTCACAATACTACTCGTCACAATTTTACTGCTCTTTGCTCTACTTCTGTCCTGACTAGTGAGATTATTGATGAAATGCTTCCGATATCTTCCAGTCGAGTCCGGTGAAGATGCAAAATGATATCGCAGCCTGCAGGATTCGAACCTGCGAGGGAAAATCCCATTGGATTAGCAGTCCAACGCCTTAACCACTCGGCCAAAGCTGCTCCTTAAGTGAGGGTTTCCGCTACGTGGGTTTATTCTGAATCGGGGTGAAGGAAGATGAGGAGGTCACAGTCCCGTTCTTTGATTTGGAACATCTCATAATAAGTACCTCTGTAAGTGTAAATAATTATTACGTACGATTTTCTTTCTTTCTTACTATTAGCCAAAGGTGCATACCTACTTCTTACAGCTGAGATCGTCCTCGGCTAAAAGTTGTAAGCATCAGCATTTACATATATTTTGGTGTGGTTTTTTTTTAGATTTGACATTCGTGCCGAAGGACTTGGTTATTACTACTGATTACTAATATTTTAATCTTACTTTGCCCTTTCATTCAATTTTAATGACATTGGTATTACTTATATACTGCACTTTTAGATTGGAAGATACGTCCAGTACATTTGCTCAGTGTGGTCGTCGAAATATTGCATTGCTTATACTTATAAGTAGATACCTACCTTTTATTTTGTATTATAGCAACTCTTTCTTTCGTTTGTCATCCCGCAAACTTGCCAATCCCAAAACGCAATTTATTGTAACACTAATTTTTGCACTTTTAACGAGCCAAAATGCGCTTTTATTACATGTGATAAGTGAATTCCAAAATCAGTGTATCATAAAAGGTAAAAGTTACTGTAAATTAATACCCGTATTTGTACCTGTGTACGTGTACTATTTGCATGTTACACAATTAAATTTTGCCCCTAACATTTGCGACTAAGCCCGCTCTATGTTGTTACAGTAATTTAATCAGTGGGAGTTTTTAAAAAGTATTCAACTGTTTGCTTGTTAAGTAGGTGTATGAGTAATTAAAACTAATTACATACACTTATGTATTTAATGTCCTTTGTCTCATATCTTTTCGCATTTTCAATACATTGTTGACTTGTTCCTCTGCTAGACACATGTTATGAATCCAAAGCAGGCATACAGATACTGTGGGATCAACATTGGATCAATTTGATAAAAGTCTAAGGTGTAGTCAATATTGCCAGTGCGGTGTGCTATCAATCAGTCATCTAATGAGTGTGCCACTAGTATGCGTAATTGTTTCTAAAATAAATGATGGCTCATCGGTACTCCTCTAAAACGCGCGGTGCCTTACTCATATGAAATATTCCATTGAAACTTCAACTCACTTCCAAAAGCAGTGGTATTTTATTGAAACCCGAGCCATCCATTTTAACAAGCCCACTCAAACGTTCAATCCCGATCAGAATTATTATTGCTGTGAGCTTACTAGTTAGATTATAGTGTAGTTACTAGGGTCATAAAATAATATCATACCATTTAGATTTAGTTAACATGATGTACTATTAGCCTGAATTGAAGGATCTATTATGACCCTAGTATGTATTGTTTTGTTCAACGTTTTAGTTCTATCATCATAGTCTTCCATCATCTATGGGCATGGAAAGCCCAATGTAAAATGTCATGATTTCGAACTGATGACATCTGGTCGGCCTGAAAATGGATAGTATACACAGATTCATTCATTTCTATATGTACCTACAATCCCACTAGTTTAAAAGTTTTGATCTTTTTTTTGTTACGTAAAGACTTTGTTCAAGGAATGATTACATAAAGGGCAGACGAAATTGTAGTAAGGCTGCAGTATAATATATTATATATAGTAGTACAGTGGTTCATAGATCCACTTCAAAAGTACCTACCTATTTGTTAAGTAGTTCGACTTGTAGCAGCTCTGGCTCAATTGCAGCCAATTACCATCAGTGTATTTAAAAGAACAAGTTGGGGAAAAAAAACGATTCATTAGAATTCATTTATGATTGTAAATTGTAAACAAATCATATGAGATAATTTTATTCATGTACTTACTACATAACTAGTAAGTTACAATTGAATTTTCCAGCTATCACGAGCGTGCATACATTTCCGTTGACTTTTGTCCTACCCTGTCGGTTTGAATCCGGTCTTTTGACAGAAGGATGCATGAGTGCAGTAGTGCTGAAGGGACTCAGTCGGTTTCAAGCCTTATGTTGTATGTCGTATGTGTACGTACTTCATTGTAATCTTGTATTGTAAACTTGTGGGGAAAAAAATTGTAAATTGTCATTAACGAATATACTGTCGCACACACATGTTTCATTCTTAGCGTCATGAAGCGTTTTTCTCTCAACTTCAGCACTCAGCACTGACTGCAGTGTCTGGACAGAGCAGTTAACGAAATATAGATAGCTGCTGATACTGATACGTATAGATAGATATAAGATACATTTAGTTGAACTATTGTTTGTAGTGTCGTTAGAATAGTGAATAGTGGATGCATTACCATACGAAATTCATACAGCATACTTGATAATAGGATATTTATTCTGTATCTGTACAGTAAACTGTTAGTAGGTACATACTACGTAACTACGTATGTACTTACTATGTACTTGTCCGTTCGTTTGTTAGGCCTGAGTGGATTTCATTCAGTGTTTATGTTGGTAGCGATAAAAATGCTATATAACACTGGCTCCGTACTTCGTCTCCATAATGTAGGTGATATGTGACATAACGACAGCGACACGAGCTTTTCTAATTTGTGTTCCGACTCATGCAGAATATTCCTCATTTATTTACTATAAGCAAGCAAGCACCTACCTATATAGAGTATAAAGTAAAATATATATATCCGAGAACATAAAAGTGGCCTGTTTCACACATTGCAACTTACTACATTTAGTTAATTCTAATTTATTATTCGTCGGTCAGAGAGCTTCAGACCTGGAATTCACTTCCTTCCTTGTGTGCGGAGCGACGAGAGTGGGAGTCTTTTTAAGTGCGTTTACATTCTACATAGTTTTATCGCTTACCTTTATTGGTCAAGCAATTGTGCATTCTACAGTCTACGCACGGCACTTCCTTCTACAGCCGAAGGTCAGTCCTTGTTTTGAAAAAATTATTTACACTTAACTATTAACTTAAAATTAAGGTTGGGTTTAGTCTATTTTATTTTTTTTCCCAACCACACTAGATATTGCCAAGAAGCTATCCAAGAATTATTTGACAATATAAATAATAAATAGTGTACAATTACCCATTGTTTTAATTACATAGGTACTTACAGTGACAAATATTGGGGGAAATTTGTTAGTGGGACATAGTACATAATACAGTCGAGTAGTAGATATTTCAGAAAAACGTTTTACAGGTGATTCTCTGCACGTCTGCAGTCTGCAGCCCGATTTTAAAGTATTAGATTTCAGTTTTATTAAATATGCTTTGGCATTTCATTTCCCGCTAATGATATTATATTAACGGCGGCTTTTATTGATTTTTATATCGACTATTTATATCATTGTTTGCTAGGGGTGTTTTTTCTACTACCTGTACAACTCTACAAATATACAGTACAGTTGACAGTATCATTACTGTCAATAAGTGAATTAAAAACAAGTGCTCATCGTTCACTTGGACATTAAGAGAAAGTTCTACTAGAGTGATTTCGAATCATTATTCTTCAGTCTGTTCCAAAATAGAGACAAAGTTATTAGACGCTTAAAAACTACTAACTTTTGTCAAAATCCTTTGGTTCAGTTAAATTCCTAATTGTTCTTCATTTAATTTAGTTTTTGTTTGTTTATTGAATGTGATAGTGCAGTGGCAATGTCGACTCGACAGGATATTGAAACATTGCGTCCCCTCAAGATTACAGGTGAGAAAAGTTTGTTTATTTCTTTTGTTGTTTTAAGTATTAGGTTGTATGTAACATCAATCAATTGAAGTAATAATCATGTTTTTTTTGTCTCTAGTTGTTGGAGATGGGACAGTAGGGAAAACGTGTCTATTGATTGCATACACAGCCAACTCTTTTCCGACAGAGCATGTGCCCACAGTGTAAGTTCTAGGATCTATATAATTAAATTATGTTCGTGTATCTTCATTGCATGAGTGGTGATGCAATAAAAATTCGTTTATAAAAAAACAATAAATTTTAAGGGTTGTATTAAAATCTATTTCTAGATTTGACAATTATGCAAAAAATACGACCGTTGATGGTGTAGAATTTTCTCTAACTCTATGGGATACTGCAGGTCAAGAGGAGTATGAAAAGCTAAGACCATTATCATATCCGAAGGTATGATCATTGACGTTTAGTGGTGGAATAATGTTTCTGTAATGATTAGTAGGTTCAAATTTCCATAATGTTCAAGGAAATGTGAGTGAAGTAGGGATGTATACATACATAGGTGTACATATATATGAGGGACAGATGATTGTTGGAAAACGCGTCTTTAACCTTGGAATTCGTCAATGTTTAAGAGAATATAACAGTTTTCAAAGTGATTGCCAACTTTGCGTAATGTGATATCTCTATTCGGCTATTTTAAAATTGCTTTTTGCTCTAAATGCTTAATGCTTTAAGTTAGCGTTTCCAACGTACGTTATGGTTCCCATCCATACCAATATATACTAACGACGGCTCAAAAATACTGGTGACTATGCCAGAAGGTATTTCTGTTTCTCACGAGTCAAAAAAAAATGAATAACTGTATAATTGTTTTTATATTACAGACTGATTGTTTTATTCTGTGTTATGCGGTGGATAACAAGGCCTCATTTGCAAATGTAGAAACCAAGTGGCTTCCTGAGCTCAAACATCATTGTCCCAGATCCGCCATTGTTCTTGTGGGTAAGCGTTTATTTTAAAAACATTCAAAAAGTTGTTATTAGAAAATTATTGTCGTTATATTATACGTATGAGGACTTGACGACCCGCATTTAATTAATCATTTATTAACTATTTTATTAATTGTATACATGGTTTGATACGGACTACAACGAATAGCATTAGAAAAGATTTACCATGGCGCATATGTATGACTGTGAAATTCCAGTGATTTTTGCATGCCCTGTGGCATCGGCGTCGTTCGTAGAAGAAGAAAAAATAGTTTCAATTTTACAACTTGAGTTGAACATTGCATTGCCTCTTAATTTTTCAGGGACAAAAGCCGATCTAGCAAATAGCGTACTACAACCAATCACCGAACAGGAAGGGAAAAAGCTCAAATCAAAAATAAAGGCCAATTCATTTATGCACTGCTCAGCCAAAACGGGAGCTGGGATTGAGCAAGTTTTCATTGAAAGTGTCAGAGCTGTTATGAAACAAAAAAATCCTCGGCGGCCACTTTGTCCATTCCTATAAAATCTGTCAGTCTATTTAGTTTACGCTCTTCCTCCAGAGTTTTGTACGGATTTCTTAATTTTATGTCCAGATTACGTATGTATGACTTAATTATTACATTCTTAAAATAGTGACAAATGAACTGATTTTACTTTGTACATAATTTTTCTTATTACTTGTAAATACCTATATAAATAGTGTATGTATAGTGAACGAACGGTATTCTCAATGTATTCTGTGATGGAGTTCAATTTATCGGATTAATAATAAATAATAATAATAATAATTTAATTCATTGGGTCGATTTGACCATTTGGTCCATACAACCTGACTCAACCAGTTACTG
>JAQFZC010008021.1:0-10598 GCA_034695205.1 Dicyrtoma fusca | reverse complement strand
GAAAACACTTATTATCTTCATTTTTAATATTAATGCAAGCTTTGTTGTCTTTAATCCATTTTGGTAACTCAATGTATGAACTACCTCCTATTGGATTAAATTTATTTATATTGATTTGTAACAAAATTATTTTATCAAGTATCCAGCCAGACATTTTTGCTGGTAGTTCATCACATCGTGCAATAAATATATCCTTTTGTTGAATCCAAAACGAACTTAAATGAGTTCCTTGCATTAAATCTACATTTTGTAATTGGAATGTATGTCTTATGTTTAATTCTTTATCATCTAGTTTTTTAAATCCACATTCTAAAGCTAAATTAATTTTAATATTTTTATGCTTTGTTGTTACATTAATCAAGAAAATGCCTGGTTCATTTAAGTATTACATATAATTTTCTATTTCAAGTCTATAATTATCAGTTAAAATTTGAAATGTTTCTAGCCTACAGTCAAAACATGACTTAATCTTTAAAACGTTATTTGTTATGTGTTTAGAAGACTTCTGTAGTTGCTAGAACTCCAAAACGAGTGCACCCTAGGTATTATTTTATTATAAATAGCCCCCTAATGATTAAACAATGCTACACTTCCTACCGATTTTTTACCCTAAACCAAATCCCAAAACCAACACCGAATTCTCTCGGTTAGTGTGCTATACATCCATCGAGAACTATTTTCACGCGAGGCTTTGGAGGCTTAAAAACTAGTTTAAAACATATATAACGATGCTTTGAAATCAACAAAAACATAAAACCATTAAGACTGTTAATTATTTTGATCATATACGACTACTTATAATTAAAATAAACACAAACAATCTTGTTTTTTAAAAACCATATTAATGTAGTAATGTTAATACAATATTTTTGAAAAATATTTATGTGAGAAGTCCGCCCTCTAAGTAATAAGCCAAACGTGTTGTCAATGAGAGACAGATTGACTGAAACTGTGGCTATGAGGGAGACGAAAGGAGTCAAATTTAACGGTCAAAATTGATGAAACATTTGTGGTTTGATAATTTCCTAAAGTAACCAACAACTTCTAAGAATCGGTCGAGTAAATTATCTTGGCGGAAGTGGTCCTAAAAACCGCAATTGCATGAAAACATAGAAATGTCTTTGGTTTCTTTACACCGTATACAGACATTGGCCTCAATTTAATTAAGAAAACTCATAACTGCAAAACGTGTTTTAACAGTTATCTCTGATTTTATTAACATTATGTATTATTTTTATAATTTAAGGCTAGCTAATTAACTTTTAAAATCACAAACCTTGGTCTCTATTTCATAAGAAAAAACACCAACCACAAAATAGCTTTCATTAATTCTAGGATTTTATTAAAAGTTTGCATTATTTGAATAATTTTAAGCGTGTAAATTTACTTTTGTTGGTTTTAAAATGTTGTTTTTGATGGTTTCAAAACAGCATACAAAAACCAGGGTTTTTTGCAATATTTAGTGTAAAAATGGTCGTTGTTAGTGATTTTAGGCAATTTTAAAATTATATGACTTTTTCTGAGCCAGAAATGGGTTTTCACCCTCTACTTGTACCCTGTTTCTTAAATGCAATTTCATAGGACAAATTTAAGCCTTATGGTTTGCACTAAACAAACAGCTGAAGAAGTTGAGTCAAAAGATCTTTGCGCGTGAAGAGAAATGAATAGAAATCTGTGTGCGCAAAACGCACTGGTGGCACGAATAGTCCGTTACATACCTGCATAAATCTGTACACTCTCGTTGACTGTAGACTCCTCAGTAAGTGTGTAATTGTTTCTTCTTTACTAACGACCGACTTTCCAATTGCAAGGATACTTGCATTTTGAGTACTATTGTCTACATTTTGTCTGTAAATGGTAAACGTGGGAGCTAAACAAAACAGCACTCACGTTCCCGACGTCAACGTAGTATGTACAAATCTCCTTCTGCTGTTTTGTTCGCCACAGTCGCAGTGCTGAATTACTGGTAATGTACGGTGAGTGACCCAAAAGATTCTAGTTTCTTTCTTACGCAATGTACGTTCGCACTTAATAACTAAACTTTCCAAACTATTTATTATGAAAATTTCCGAGTTAAAGAGTAGCTGCCGTTCCAAAACCTCTACTAAATATGACAATATTTCCTTACGGTTCAGTTGTCGTTTAATTCGGTGTCTTTAATCTTTTAATAATTAAAAGGTCTTGCGGAATAAACTTCAATTTATTTTTGTGCTACGAACACAGCCAAACTTCATCAGAAAAATTTGAAAATTATCGTCATTCAGCCCTTTCAAGATTACTGTTGTGTACATCTTCAGTACAGGTAAGTGTTGATATTTAACACTCTACATATCCGACAGTTGTATATTTGGATTTCGTACGTACGCATGGATACTTGTTTGGCACCAGTACGCACTATTGACGTTTGCCCTATTACACGGAAATGTTGTGTATCGTTATTTCCATACTTACTTTTTGGGTTGATCATCAGTGTAACGGTGAAAGATCCCTAAATCAGGAGCGTACAAAAACGACACGACTCCTGGCTTGCTCAGTCTTGAGATAAGACATTTTGCATTAAGCCTGCACAGCAAAATTCCACAAGTGCTTTTGGGTTTTCCCAGCCAAGAGTATGCTTAAATACGTATATCTGTACACGGCTAGCTTCAATACGTCAATATACATATCTATAGGTATACAAATACCCATGAACTCAGTTTTTCGTTTCTTCTCATTCGTTCCTCCCAAGCCAGCAGAATTCTCAATACGGTAGGGTTGTAGTTTTCTTTTGCATTATCTGCAACTGAGCCGAATGTTGTATAAAGCTTTTAAGCTCAATAAGTTTCAGAATTCTTTCTTTTTCTTGTGGGTTTAACTATTGTGTTTTTGACAAGACGGAAAAAATTACCCAATAGTATAATATTTTTACTTATTATCTTAATTAAAGAACAGCACACTGTATCTTTTACGCCTATTGCAACCAACAGATATTTTATAAGTACATTCACTATAACTATTGCAAAGAATAATAATTTTGTCCTTGAAATGTATATGTATATATATATATATAAGTTGCCCAAACGCAAGTCCCTCGGACACATTTTCTTCAGGCATAAGTCCCTCGTACACATTCCTCCTGGACCGATTTTCGGACATGTTTTCCTCGGAGGCACTTTTTTGGACACATTGTGCCCGGACACATGTCTCTCGGACACATTTTTCTCGGACACATGTCCCTCGGTCACATGTCCTCCAGAAACATTTTTCGCAGACACATTTTTTCAGGACACATTTGCCTAACAACAATCTAATACATCCCGCGAACAAAATGTTAGCATATCTAATTATTATTGTAATTATTGTGCTTAACACACACTTGTGGCACATAATATAAACGTACGATCTACAAACAAGATGCAGTTCTGAAGACGTCGTGAAGGCTAAGTGACGGAATGTAAGAGCTGACGACGGCTGACGTCAGGATGGAAGAAAAGTAGTCTTGCTTGTTCACAACTTCGGCACTTATTGCAATATAAATGTACCTTCTACTTCCTATGCCTGTATAAAACTACCACGTAGAGGATTAGTCAATATATTATATTGCATTATGTCTATGGTTTCTCGAACCTCTTCTCACTTTTGTCCTCATGATTCAGTGTTCCATACAAACAATTGCAATCGGTACCTAGCTAGAGACGGTATTTGCAGTGCAATGTATGCCGCATGTACGAGCATGATTTTACTCCAGTATGCTATATTAATATTCAGGTATGCTAAACCCTTTGCAAATGTTGTTTCGATTTTATGGACTCAACTGAAATATTCAAATCAACATAAGCCTAATAATAATAAAACGGCTCAATAGATTCGCAGGGAAGGAACCTTTACGCTTGAAATGGTGAGCTATCACTACGTTGTTGATGTAATGCAAATGTATTCTCTGATCATTTCAATTAGGGCTGACAGCTACATCACTTCAATTTACTATACACTAAAGTCGACTCAGTAAATATTTGGAAGTTCACTTTGATCTTTAGCTTACCTACCCATATTAGGGCCGCCAAAACTTCTCTTATAATCTAATGGTGTGGTAAATAAAGCCTTAATACGTGCAGTCCTGTGTTAACTGCTCCTCTCCTGCTCCATTGGTCTTCTCAATAACAACTGTGGGTACAGGCAAATTGATTCAAAGCGGGCAGACGTCTTACGGTTAGAAACAAAATAAATTTAGCCCGTAACGCAGAACTACTTCAAAGTGGGACGATGCTATAGCATAGATACAAAAACAACATTTAAGTATGACATGATCTATTTCAATACGCTGGGATAATTTCATCTAATAAATAATTACAATTTTTATGCAGTATTTTGAGCGAACTGACCTAGGTAGGTCCATATACTCGGTGGGGTTTTATCCCACATTCCAAATTACAATATAATTTATATACAAAGAGAACTATAATATGTGGGATCCTTGGCGTGGCCTCCCTATTCACACAGTTATTCACACTATCATCAGGAAATGTTTAGATTACCTTACATGTTTATCATGACATGAATTGTATCAGTTATTTAGGAGTTGGAATATTAGTTATTATTTCTTTATATGATTTTCTTTTTTCATTGTTAGGGTTGAGGTTATTTTCTGATTTTTAAATGTTCTGAGTCCGTAATTTGTCCTTTAGCTTTGTTAAATATAGGGTATGATTCCGGTGTTAGTGTTGTTGTGGTTTGCCAGTTCTGCTTGGGATTTTTGTAGCAGTTTCGTCGAGTTGAATTTTTGTCTTATTTTTTCAGACCTCCCGTTCTTTGAATCTTTTCTTACACATTTTCTGCGTCAGGTGTGGGTTTATGTAGATTAGTTCGCCTCTTCTGTTCCTTAGTTAACTTTTTATGCCAACAACTATTTATTCTGTCACTTATAATACTGAAAGCCACTATTAGTTTTCTACTCCTACTGCTTTGTATATACCTACTCTTCGGGCAGTGTCGATAGTGACTTCTGCTTTCAGTTCTTCATCAAAAATGTTATTTATTTTAGACCAGAGGTCCTTCTTTGTTTCTTCCTTCTGCTCCTCTATACTACTTATAATAGCATTGCCTTCTTTCAAAGTTCGTTGCTCGCTTAAATTCGGTCTTGGGTTTTTAGTTGAATTAATAGTTCTTTTTCTTCATTCAGTAACTTAGTTTCTGCCTGCAATGATTCTTCTGTTCTGTTAGTGCTAGCTGTTTTTGAAATTGCCCTTCCAATATTTTCTTCATCTTTCTTATTTCCTCTATTGTTTTGCCTTGAACATCTATTCTTTTTCTTCTTCTTCCAGTTCTTTCATTTGATCCTTTATTGCAATTATGCCATACTCGACGACTTGTAATAGCTTCTCCATGATTTCTCCATAGTTTTGACCATTTTAGGTTTAGCGTGAGTGAGCATAGAAGCAAAAATCTTCTATATGTATTTTGTTTAGCCTCCACTTCTTATATATTATTACTGTGCTTAGTTTTACCGTTGCTGTATTTTATAGCATATTAAATTATAGAAACGTATATAAGTAACGTGCCTGTGTTATCTGCTCGATACTAGCTCTAACCTTTGATTTTCCAAAATTTGTAGAAATCAATTCCTCTGTTAGTTCGGGATTCTTTTGTATTCTTATGTTTCTATCACATAAGGCTCACGCTACTCTGTTCCAGTTCTGCAACTGATTTTGTTTCCGTGAATAACTTTCCTTAATTTTTCTCTAATCAGCTGTGTATTGTAGTATCGTGACTGTCTACAGCTTTTTCTTTGATTTCTAAATGAGTTTGCTGTTTTTTTAGTTTCCTTTAAGTTTAAAATTTGTATTTTGTCTGGTCTAAGAACTTGATGTTTTTGTGTCCAAATCGAGCACCAAACCAAAGATAAATAATTTATTAATTATTTATTTATTAATTAATAAACTATTAAGCTCTGTATAATATTTAAGCAACAATGTGCTATTCCCATATAAGAATCATTTAGTCAGTCTTGCGAAAGACTAAGGCAACTGAAGTTACAGTGGAAGTATATCACTTCCTAATGATTATTTTAAATTGTGTAATTTAGTTATATATTGCCTGTTGACATAATTTTACTGTTTTAATTTAGAATCCATACCCAAAATGGACCAAATGGAAGCACAAGCTTACAGCTTTAGTTTAAGAAATGAATACGGTATGCAGGAACCGAGGATAATTCACC
Organism: Dicyrtoma fusca; assembly: GCA_034695205.1. Taxonomy (NCBI): domain Eukaryota; kingdom Metazoa; phylum Arthropoda; class Collembola; order Symphypleona; family Dicyrtomidae; genus Dicyrtoma; species Dicyrtoma fusca. The sequence continues at coordinate 4,402 of JAQFZC010008021.1, read as the reverse complement.
AGGAATTTCATAAGCGTAAGTCAATATTTACCACTTTTTATTTTTTACTATTATTTACTTAATACTTTAGTCTTTTAATAAAGGTTTTCCAACTTCTGATTTGGGCATATTTATGACAAAATGGCCAACTACTGCAGCTGAGAAAGTGATTACTCCAAATCCAAGAGTGGTAAATACAATACAATTATCGCATTATTGTTAACAAATAACAATATCATGCTTGTCAATTGATTAACATATGCGCACTAACATATCAACAATTATGATAAAAAATAATGACGATAATGGTACAATTATAACTTTGTTTATAGCAGCTGGTTGGCTTTAACCACGATGAGTGTAATGAAACCATGCTCCAGCATGAAAACGAACGTGTTGAATTACTTAAAGGGATAGTAGTTCCAATTAAAGCTCATGACCAGTAGCTTAAACTTCGTGAGCTGCAAATGCAGAAGCCAAAACGAAGCTCGAAACAGCACCGAGCCGCTGGAAAGTTAAAAACACAGAAAAGAAAAGAAGCCAAGCGTGAAGTATGTTTCAATTAAAAACCACGTATAATACGCACATTTAGAAATATGCATTTTTGCATATTCGTTTGAGTTTTACTTTTAGAAATGGATAAACATACCTACTATATAATACAGTATGTACATAATATTGCAACATTTCACTAATTGTATAATAGTCGCAGGCATCTTAAAAGTTCGCCGGAATTTTGGAACGTTTAAACCACAATTCTGTAGATTCGCCATTTCAATTTGGGACCTATAGATTTGGCGTTTCTAGTTTAGTTCTATAGATTCCGCATTTTAAACATAAACAACGAGCTTAACTATATTAAATAATACCATCATTTGCATCTAGAAAATGATACAAATAAAATTTTGAAATCAAATTGTTACATTAACAGACCAAAATTAAATTAAGAATGTCGATTTTACAGATTCGTGGTATCTACAGGGCTCCAACGTTCCCTAATTCCGGCAAACTTTCAAGATGCCTGAGTAGTCGTGTATCATTAAGCATACTAAAATTAAATATTAAACGTACGAATGATACACTTTAAGTATATAATTCCATAGTACTACATCTAAACGTAATAATATATAGTTGAATCCTAAATTCTAGTGAAAACTATATTAAATCTATTGTTGACTACATTTTTGCTTTCCTACTCGCGTAACATTGTTCCTACTGAGTAAGTATGCATCAATTTAAACAAACTAAATATAATCGTTGAAAAGTCGTTCAACAGGGTTCATTGCAGTTGTGTTTTGTCTAGCTAAACTAATGATACTATCTTCATAAAGTAAACTTTTATTATTAAACGGCATCCATCCGGAATTTTTCTTATATTTAAAGGTTATTTGGTGCTCTTTTTGAACATATGCCTGTATTTCGTCAACGTATTCCTGCGTTCGTACATCAAGGTTCCTCAATAAGTTTTTAAGAACATACGTAATTTTGCACAAATGCACAGTTGCATTTACATGTTCCAATTGGCGCATAATTTCCTTTTCTATTATATTTCTAAATGTTTATATTATTCCTTTAAATTTTAAAATTCTATAAACACCTCTAAGTTACTGCAGTACGTCGGCCATTTCAAAATTTTCAAACATTGCAAAATCTACGATACAGTCTGCAATAAAACATTTACAGTTTTCACACAAGAAACAATGATGGGTAAATAATTTTGTCGTTTTTTGAAACTTTATTAAATTTTTAAAACAATCGTCTAACCTAATAATATTGGGAAATCAGAATCCGGATTGGTCAAAAAAAACAACCCTAAGTTCTGTTTCACTGACAAACATTCTATGTTCTGCTTGCTCAACATTGAATAAACCTAAACGCAATAGATCCAGACTGTATACTCTGAATGCACTACGTCTAACATATTTTGTGCTGAATGTTCTGAATTTGTGTATGAATGTATGTGCTGTAGTATATTTGTTTCGTTGTTTTTGCCATATTTTGCTAACTATAATTTTGTACCTAGCATGTTTTTACATTCAATAATCTGTAAATCAAAAGATTTTGTTTCTTTCAAATCTTGATACAACGTATGCTGACATACAGTGTCGAAATTTGTAGATTTCATCAGAAATATCATTTAATTTCTGGCGTGTCTTTTCTGGGTTTAGAATCGTGTTTCTTGTAAACAGTAAATTTTGTTCAGCCAACCGAAATGGTAAATCGCCGTCGTAGTGTAACCACTGACATTGATAAACCTCTTGCAATTCTAATACAGTGTATGAGATAATGCCACCATTCTAGCTGCTTGACTTTAGTAGCTCTGGAAGTCGCTTTAAAAACAGTGGAACAGATTCATAATTACAAGGAGAGTCAAAAGAAAGTGGAATATTGCAATTAACGTCAAAGCTGTAGTCTTGCAATGTGTTTGGATTCGATGTAGTAGAGTTAGCGTCTAATTTTTGCGCTAGCTTGTACCAGTGTAGATTTCATGGCAGCTTCCAGATGTGCTTCCGCGACTTCAGCGTTGTCACTATCCGCATGAATGGACCTAATTAAAATTTCTAGGTCCAATCCTAACTGAGTAGACGTCTCAACATGGGTCGCATTTATTTTTGAATTAACTTGCTTCTTTTGTATATGTGGAAAAATGTCATCGCGGCAGATATGAACTAATTTTGTGAACGTTCCTTCTTGTATTTTAATTTTGCCTATGGTAGTTTTTGCAGACGTTTTTTGAGTGGTGACAAATCGTCCTCCAACTGCAGCTTTTGCTGTTTTAAATAGCCCAAAAATTACGTCAAGTTCAAATTGTGCGCCATAGTTTACTGCGCTGAGCTCGTCAAAAGAGTTTCGAATTATGCTCTCTTTAATCACGGATTCTCCTTCAGTTTGTGTTGTAATGTATTAGTACGATGGTGGCGATTTTGAATTGAATGATCTGAACGTTCTAGTTCTTGCATCAAAAAGTTGAAACATTGTTGCACTAATTCCGTTGCTTGGTATAGTCAATAGATTTTGGGCTGATGCTGCGTAATCTATAAGTGGGATGCTTATAATATTTAGCATTTTGCCCTCTTTTATCAAGCGGAATTACCTAATATAATAACAAAACAGGATTTTACAAAATTTCACGCAAAATATTGAAGAAGTGAATACGAAAGCTAAAATCGTAACTTACGCAATCTCTTATGTTATCCGTTTTGGTATAAACTAAGTGGCGTACAAAACAGATTAATTATTATAAGAGCTGATTCGTCTCTCCGTTGATCTTTTCTCGATAAGTCACAAGTGCGCAAAAGAGTATAGTTATTTTTCTATTTATATTGTCAAGAGCTGACTCGCCATAAAAACTGAGTAGCAACTCATAGACTCGACCTCTAAAAGCTGAATGAATAATCAAGGTGATTCCAAGAATGTAGAAACTTTTCTATTTATATTGTCAAGAGCTGACTTGCCATAAAAACTGAGTAGCAACTCATAGACTCGACCTCTAAAAGCTGAATAAATAATCAAGGTGATTCCAAGGATGATGCAGAATGTAGTTTTTCAAGGTGCAATAAATTAACTTGTATTTGCCTTTAACTACCTCTATTCACAATAAGAAATAAAGAAACCTTGCTTGTTTTATATTGCCTTTTACAGGACGAGGACATCAACGAAAGAGCTCTGCATTATTCAGTATTTCCTGCACATAAAGTCTTGGTCTCAATACACTGTACTTTCAAACTGAGATTTGTAATTTTGAAAAAATGTGAAAAAGATATTTTGATTAACAATGAGGCACATTTTACGTGCTGTACTTTTTGTTCTTTGTTTAGTCTGTTTTTCAAAAAGCAAAATACGACATCACCAAGAACTCTCTTTATCTCGTTTGGAAATTTTAATACAACGAATTCTTTGTAATAACAATATATTTTGACAACATTGCTCAAATTATTATTATTATTTGCATTTTGCATTTCAGACAATCGTCCTGTGGGCATAACTCATTGCATTTTTACTGTACGAAGTTGTATGATGGTGTGGTTGCAGTGGCAACTCACTCATTATTACTTTGAGTAACCTAATAATTGTTAAGGGATAGTGGCTACGTACTGCCGACCTCTTTTGCGCCGATTAACTATTTGCCCTTCTGAGGGGTCTGCAGTATTTTTCTGGGGATAAAATCCCCACGGATCCATCATGCTAACCTCTGGATAGCCGTGAGGCGTCACGCCCACAGCATACCAGAGTCCGGCAATCTCCTACCCTTCCACGTACGCTGGCTGCAGAGTATATGGAAAGGAGGTTTTAGTGATTGAGTGCAGTCAGGCAGAGGTAATCGTAAAGCGGGATAGCTGTTAAGTTCAAATCGCTTTACCATAAACTCTGTCCAATCTTCTACACTCGAGACCTGGCCAACTTAACTACTACAGCCAGCGCC
>JAQFZC010008020.1:0-10598 GCA_034695205.1 Dicyrtoma fusca | reverse complement strand
GCCGATTTTGATCGAGAGAAACGGCAAAAATTTGCAAGATCCACGGCAAAACCTACCTAATATTTCTCTGTGTGTATGCGGACGATCTTTCCTGAAACTCTTCGATTTTTGGAAACGAATATAATGGGTTGGTCAATTTTTGCATTGAAACTTCTTTACCTTACTTTAGTGTACTTATGTATGTAGTATCATTTAGATCTTACGACGCCGTCAAGAAAAGAGGAAGTACCTATGCGTTTTTTGGATAAATTTTTTAAAATGAACCCTATCAACTTTGTATAATTTACATTAATTTTTAAAAACGCGCCATTATTCCTGGAATGATGCATATTATCTGAAAATTATATTACTTCTTGGACCTATTTTTTACTATCACTTTTATTTTATTAGCTTAATAGTAAACCGAATATCAATGTTTGAATCATCCTTTGTAAGTTAGCGGAAGACTGAAAGAATTTCATAGACAAAATATTTCTGCTTTTGATTAAGTCTACCTAAAACTAATTCCATCAAGATGATGAAATAACTGAATGAATCACTGGACCGTATAGCCTTGGTCAATAATTACGTTAGAGCCTGTTATAGAGCTGAAGAGCGGACTGGAGAGAAAAACAACAGAATTTGCAACTTGCTCCGGTTCTATGGGCTCGTGAAATAGCATGCGTTCAAGAACAGGCCCGCAGGCCTTCTGCCGCATTTCTCCAGTAGCTTGTAGAACAAATCCGGTGTTGACGATCGCTGGACGAACGCAGTTGACACGAATTCCGTTGGGAGCCAATTCAACGGCCATTGTTTTTGTAAGCATTGTCAAAGCTGCCTTGGAAGAGTTGTACGCTCCAATACGCGAATTTAGAGGCACGTATTTATCTGCCTGCAAGGTGAAAGAGACATTATTTGTCAATTAAATCATTGTTAATTTATTCCTCCAAAATATTTGAAATACTGCGTGTTTCATTAGTTTTGTGTAAAACGTACGACGGAGCTCATGTTAACAATCGTGCCGTCCTTGATTTCATTTGCGATCATTCCTTTTGCAACAGCTTGAGAGACATTCAAAGTACTTTTAAAATTGACGTCCAATACCCTTAAAAACGCCAAAGCTTTCGTTTCATGGTATTTACCGTTTAATGAATTACAAAATTTTTTAAAAATATTGTAATATTATGTTTGTACATGATATTATGCTAAAATGCCGCTTTCTATTAGGAATTACAATTATTTTTAATTTACTGGTCAATGTGTTTTAGGTCCATATCCAGAATTGCCACCGGAGGACAAATTCCCGCATTGTTAACCAAATTATGAATTGGAAGGACAGACTCAACTGCTTTCCGGGTTTCGTCCCAGTTTTGTAAATCCACTGCGATTGCTGTAATCGTGGGATATTCAGTAGCTAAGGCGTTTAGAAGCTCCACTTCTTTGTCAAGCACAAACACGTGGGCATTCAGCTCAAGGAATTTCGTTGCAATTGCTTTGCCAATTCCTATTCATTTTACAGGTTAGAGAAATATTTTAACTATTAGGGTAGGGGCACGTAAATGTGATAAACACTTAAACGTGATAATCAATAATATAATAACGAAAGGACTAAAACAGTTCCAAGGTGTTGCAATATTTCTAACTGGCATGCTTTAGGGTACGTTATGTCTAAATACTAGCTAGAAGGTTTCAAACATAAGAACACCACAGAACTTTAAGATCAAGTTGTCCAATCGTTCGGGCATAAATGAGTCTGGCTCCACCCAATTGGCAGGGTCCCTATGAATTCCGTAAATATTTCCAATGGTGACTGTGTCCCGCGGGATTTTGTAGCCATGGAAATCTATGGCTTCTACAGTTCGATGGAAAATTCCCAGAGGGACTGCGGGCACCATTCGGAAGAGTTCGTGAATGATGGCCCCGGTGAAACCTTTTAGCGTTTAAAACCAACTTTAGCCATATTTTAGCCACGGGTTAAAACCACATTACTTTTCTGAATGTTAGATAAAGAGAAATGTTACGTAATCACGAGTCCTTAAGTCTATTTCAGTTTATGCAATAGAGGCATTTTGAATAATACTATGCAAATATATGCAGTTTCTATAAAAAAGGATTTGATCCGCACTCGAAAAGTCACAAAGGCTAAAGGCTGTGTAGTAGCGCATTCAACTACAAATCCTATCCATCAACATGGTGGCAGTATAATTATTCAGCTTTACCAATTATTAAGTGACACTTTTGCGTCAAACGTTGTTAGGTACGTTTTTCACATTTGTTGAAAAAATTAAATTAAAATAATCATATGCATAACGCAAAAAACCAAAACTTAAACTTAAAGCGTTGCATTAGCACGTTTATTATTTGTACGTGTGATAACTGTAAGGTGCTTAGAAAGTAATACCAGTAGTAGAAGCTGAAACAAGAGTCACTGGGAGATTTGACTGAACGTTTAAAAGTGGCTTCAAGAAACCTATCTGATGCTTGCTTTTTAAATGCAATATTACCGATTCTGGGTTAAGCCATTAAATCAAATCTTTGAATGGATTTTGAAACAGTAATTTTGTGTGTTTTTTGTAACCATAATGCGTCAAAGCATGGTTTTTAAGTTTAGCAAGTTACGTTAGGTTAAGCAAAGTGCTGCAAGCTCAAAACGTCAAAGAACGGGTATAGGCTTTTATAGCTTCAAATTATAGCCACACAATAGTACATTGACGAGTTTCATTTTGCTTTAAAGGGTTTAGCAAGGCATCACATACCGTTTACGATATAAAAAATGTTGCGTCATTAAGGTAAAAGACTGAATACGCGTCACCTTCCCTGCTTATTCTTATTATCCCATACTATTCTTACTTATTTGGCCTTCGCCAACATGTAAAAACATTGCTTTTCTTTTCTAGGTTTCTTATTGCCTTTGTAGTGCTTAGTACATTTCTAATAAGGTACACCCGTCCGTAGGACGAGAGGGAACAAATTAAATATTTTATGATCTTCCCAGTGAAGACAAATATTTTACCTTTTAGAGTTGCGTATACACGCGGCTAACTCGGGATCACCCTCGTTGAACTTTTGTCCCTGTCACGGCCACCCAAACTGAGTTAATGATAGGAAATTGAAAGAAATGGCGCATTTGAAATGGTTGAGGCTTTGAGATTGCATTTGATCTGCACTTTAGCTTCAACATTGATACAAATACCCCAATTTCTTGCTCCATAATATTACTTTCCAACCCAGACAAGTCCAGTTTCTTTTAATGCTTTCTGTGCACATCTCTTCTGTTCGATTTGTTGAGGCCCGTCGACCAAGGCCAATCCTGAGGATATTTAAAGAATGGTCAATGTTTAGTATTACATTACATTATAATGCTAGCATTTATACTGTTAGCATGAGTAAAAAACACCTTTTGAGTCAGATACTTGAAGAAACATTGAAAATTTTGGTCGTCCCGCAACAGAATTAAGATTAAATAGCTTGTTGTAACTGCTGCAGGTCATTTATTACCACAGCCCTATGTCCACAACTCAGCGTTATTTTTACAATACAAAGTAACTCGCATGTACAGTGTACACACGTAAATCGTTATAGTCGCTATTTTAACTTTGAATAAGCGCGTATACGGATAACTGCCCAGTTTAATTGAGAATATGGGCCCATAAATGTTTTTCCATTTTATAAACGTCAATCCTGGGTTTTCTCCTAGTAAGTGTAGATGGCCAAGAAGTGGTAATCCCCATGGTCCTGTATTGTTTTCAAAATCGTTACAAAAATCTGTGTTTTACAGATTAATACTATAGCTCTTTCAAGATGATTGTACACTAAATTCTATTATCACAACAAGAATACCTGGTGGATATTTTGAAGTGTTTTTGCTTTGTTTTAAAATTGTGAGCGAAATCCCCGCAAAAATACAAATCAACAAAAATTCTAGCAGCATTCTGAAGTTGTTGAATATGTATAGAGCAGTTCTGACAGATAAGACCGATTTAACTGTTTATCTCCAGCGTGCTATATTATGTATGTGGTTATCAGTTGCAGCTCGGGAGCCATCTGATATTCTGCTAGTGGTTCTTGTAGAGAGTTGAATGTGACACAGAATAAGTTAGAATTTAATGCGCAATTGTTGTACTGTATTGCAACATATAATTTACTGATTCTATCAACCAAATTCTACAAAAACAAACTAATAAAATCAAGCAGATTACAAACAGCAGTTGAGCAGAAAATCCATAAATGTGACATATTCGTTTCGTAAATGACGCGAATCCATGAATAGAGAAAATCTGTGAATAAAGTATAACTAAACAAAGCAAAAATAAACAGCTTCCCCATTGCAAACAGTCTAAGACAATGGCCCCAACTTGTGGCCTGAACCATTGGCCTGAGCCATTATTGGCCTGAGCCATTATTGGGCTGAGCCATGTTTAATGCTTGCCCTTAACCCCCCCCCCCCCCCCCATTGCTCCGCCGCCCTCACCTATTTTTGTATTTTTTGGCCTCACGCTTGCCTCCCCTTAGACTGTTTAATTTTTACCCTCACCCTCCCCTTACATGTTACATTTGCCTGGTCCCAGTGACTGGTGCCTGGTGCTAAACACTGCTGCTAATTTGTATTTGTGCATAGTGAGGGAAATCCAAATACTCTAGTTCTTACCATTCACTTTGGGCCTTTGGGTCTTTGGTTAACTTGGGTTTTCTGACCGTACTGGAAAAAATTCTCTGACTGGAGCAAACAACTTGGTTTGGGCTCTGTAGAAGTGTACCGAGGTTTTGTTTTTTCGATGTGGGCCTTGCTATTTCGCTGAAGTGGACGATTATGACCACGACCAGTGAGAAGTGGGAGAAGTGTGACAGTGACTCCGGCGATACTGTCTTAAAATTATATTGTTTCCCATTGTCGGTTTGGTAAGTTTATGAAGAAATATTGTAATCTTTAGATTAGATGCAGACTGACCTGATGCTGTGTACGGTTGACGGTGACCCTTGCCACGGCGGGGGTTGTTATTAGTGGGGCTACACTAGAATTAAATGGCCTTAAAAGGAGAATTTAATTTCAGATCATTGCATTGCAATGCAATGGTGAGGTGAATGGTGGAAAATCCCAAAAGCAGGTACAACAAAGTCGGAGATACAACCTAATGTAGATGTTACACGTTTGATTCTGATCTATAACTCTTAGCTAATGTTAAAAAATCTTTAAAAATGTTACACTGACGTTGTAGGCATAGGCCTGTAGGCTGTATACTACGGACATACTGGTGACTGGTGTCTTTGGTACTTGTAGTTTTTTAATTTACCCTGGAGTAAAGATTAAATATAAGCCATTTAAAAGCTTTTTTGCAGATTCTAAAACCTATACCATTGACCATGCCAGAGTATTCGTCATCCGAGTTCCGATTGAGTGCAATAATTTTGGGAGTGCATGTTTGGAATGTACAATGACAAATGAATTATGAAAATGACTTCATTTGGCATTATGAATTGAATCCTTTGGATTTTGAGTCGTGTTTCTAAAAATATGTTTTAATAATGGGTTTTCTTTTCAGTGTTGTCCAACTCAATTGATATCATGGGTGACCAGGCTAGTTTTGAAAGTCCAGTTCAGAAGTGTCCAGAATCGGGCTGCGAATTCCAGTCGCATTACGCTTACAGCTTGCTTTGTCATAAAATAATTCATGACACTTTAAAGGTTGTCAGCCCCGAATTAGTCAGTGTATTGGGCACTTGTAACTTTGGGTATGAGATAATTTGCTTTATTGTTAATTGAAGCTTGACTACGTAGAGCATTTAGATTTTTATATTGCATGATTTAATTTGAAAAATGTTTAGGTATGTGTAATAATTTATTTGTGTGGCATTTATGACTTTTAGAACTCTTCAACAAGACCCAGTGGATTTTAAACTTCCTGAAGAGATAGAGTGCTTGAGGTTACACGCTAATCGTTGCATTGACGGCAGCAAACCATCCAAAGACTCTATTAGTCACAGTGAAATTCATCAAAAATATTCTGTTCTTTCTACCAATCTTCCAAAAGTTCCATCGTTAATAAGCAAAATGGCTGATTCTAGCCCTAAGAAACGAGGGAGAAAACCTAAGCAAGTTAATTCAGGTGTAGTATTGGAGTCAGAAATTGGGCGTGGTAGACATATTGGCATCCCGTCTTTCAGTGATATGCGGGATACCAACTCCAGTCTGCTGTTTCATTTAAAAAGTAATGTCAGCAGTCCAGCAAAGAAGCGAGGAAGGAAACCCAAAGTTCGTGATTCGTTTTCGGAAGGGGAACGGGATTTAGATTCAATAAAACATAATTCTGCCGTACCTAACAATGAAATTCGTAGTTTTGAAAAGAAGCTCTCACCGAAACGTTTAGTGCAGTCAACATCACCAGAAGAAGACAGTTCAAATGTTGGGTATTCGTCCGGCACCGATAATATGGGTATGAACATAATTTTACTGAGAAATTACGAAATTATCTAACACCAGAAGGCTAAGGCTGTTTGTCGTAATTATCTCATGTTTCTTGGTTTATGTGTTCCTAATAAATAGAAATGATGAATGGCGGTAGCGAAGATATTGCATTGCAGTATTATAATGTTAAGGAAAAATTGACGGGAAAAAATCTAACAAGAAGTCTTTCTGAGAATAGTGGAAGTAGCAAAACATTGTTGCTCAAACGTAAACATCCGAGAATGAAAAGACAATTTACAGCCATTAAACGTTTGACTCCTCCCAACTGTTACTCCAGAAGAAAATCACCAGAGTCGCGAGAAAAGGTTTCGAATCATACCCCTGAAGTCTTAGCCCAGCCTTTCAATTCGTTCGATTTGACTAAACTGAATGCCAATGATATTACGAACAAATCCAGAATAGCGCAGCATCAATATGTTTGCATACTTTGCAAAAAGTTTATGAGATTCAGACATCATTTTATTTATCACGCAATTTCGCACACAGGAGAAAGACCATTCATTTGTAAGTTCTGCGGTAAATCTTACACTCAGCATCACAATTTGACTGTACACTTGTCAAAGTCTCATAGAACGGAAGTTTCAAGAGCTTCGAAAAGTGAAGCTGAACAAAAGTGAAAGTTTAATTGTGTAAGCCTAAATCTCTTGTGGTACACGTACCTATGTAACTATGTACAGTGTACGTCAAAAAAACGTGGTTGTGTACACCCTTTCATTTTACAAATTTCATAGAACTGTTTTCGTGAGTTATATTTAATTATATACGTACAGACCTACACCTACGTATCCAGAAGCCTGCCAGAATTAAAAGTACTTACGTAATGAAATTAAATTGAGATTTCAGCTGATAGTGAGTTGAGTGGGTCATTAGAAGTGATATTAGTATTATTACTTGTGCATAAATTCAAATTATTCTGGAATGTCATGAGGCTCAGTAACATCAGTAATGTGAATGTTCAAGCCCCTTGCCTGACGGCGAAAGTAGTTTTCTCGTCAAAATTACGTTGTTCAAAGTTTTGTGTTTACCTGTTGATGTGCTGAGCGTGATGAACCAAAGAGGACTGTAGGAACTCGTAGCCTTTTCCGTACACTCACAGAAGGCACATCATTTGTTTTGGATATTAACTGTGTTCTGTAAATTCTGTACACGTGCAATACAGTGAATATTGCTTTACTGGTACAAGGCAAGTTCAAGTACATATAATTATACTACTTGCCTTGTACTGGTAGCTATTTCTGCGTCACCTTCATTTTACTAGAAGGCAGAAGGTACAACGTAAGAATTACATAAGAAAATGCTGTTTAAATGTTGTAAACTAACTAATTAACTTGTGATGTACCTGATTAGTGTAGTAAGAATCATTTTAACGGAATAATTTATTTCTTGCGATTATAGCATTATCGAGGCGTTAGTTTTCATTAAGTACTTTATTTTTTTATTGATTTGATTAAAATCCGCATTGCCTAATGGCTGCTCTTAAGAATACATACGAAAAATATTGAGGTAATGCAATCCGACATCTTATATTGCTCTTTTATTTAAGAAAAACCGTTTGACTTACATATGAAATCAAGTACCTAGTTGTATTGACTAGTTAGTGCAAACTGGCTCTTGCAATCAAAAATATTAGGTGTGAAAGGAAAGACATTCTCTAATTAATGCTGTATCTGCTGTTGTAGACGTCTGGGTTTTATTTCTATCAATACCAAACGAATTAAATGAGCTGTAGTAAATGGGCCTCCGATTCATACAGTTGATTGAAAGTTGTCACTTAAATATACCGGGAGGTCTGTGTTCGAATTGATTTTGGCAAGAACGAATTATAGCAGTAGTTTTGTAATAGATTAAAATCGTCCGAGATGGAACTGAATACTGGAATACTAGTTCAATTACGTATGGGAAAGCATGTCCCTTGTAGCATTGTGGAATACCATGAAATTTAAAATAGTCCACGACTTGAGACGACTATGCTTTGGATGCATTTATTTTGGTTTAACTTTAAAATCTGACAAAGACTGAATTTGGGATTAGGTATTGATACTGCCAACATCCTTAAACAAAAATTGATTGTGGGAAATGTTAGCCTATTCGGCCGAATGAACGACTGGCAGATTTCCGGTGATCTGCTTATTAACTCTGTTTAGGTATACGCTACATGTTAGGGTATTGGCGGAGGGTATTTCAGATTTATGAAAAAGAGGATAATATAGTATGGCCCTTTGTTCGATCATTAGATAAAAGATTTCAAGCGGATCAAAAATGTTCCATCCTCCGTCCGCGTACGGTTTGCCCAATTATTTTCTAGAGTTTGCCAAATGGATTGCCCCTTCTTCTTCTTCAGTTTTCCATTTCGGTTACGTTTCGGTGAAGAAAGTAAGGTTAACGTTGGGTTCGGCAAATTATGTTTTTGAAAACGACCCGATTGCTTTAAGTTTAAATTGACGTTTTATAAGTTTAATCTGCGTTACCGACACTTTACGCACCTATATGAATATATTCACTCTAAAAATTTTCTGTAATATTTTACATCATCGGTGCGTAGTGTCAAAAATAAAAGGAGCTTGTAAGCATTTACCTATTTTCGGTGATGGAACCTTGTAAATAGCAGCACTTAGATCAACTTGATCATGATCCAGAATTAATTTCGATCGGAATAATATAGGACATAAACCTAATGTATAACTTAGTATTAGTATGGCAAATCCTTTAAAAAATGCTTGTAATTAATTTCGAGCTAGGATGATGTTGTCTGTATGGGTCCGAGTTTGATTTGTTAACAGCCACAACCTAACACAGTTTTAGTGTAGAAAATAATAATTCAAGAGAATTTTGATTCAAAAATTCAATTGTGCATGGTTCCATCATCCGCTGGTCGCAAGTCGCAACTGTGAAGCATGTGAAGGAAAGTTTAAGTGCAGGTCTTATAGTAGATCTATATTAATTGGTGACCGGTATCACTGTAAATTGGTTGTACAAAAAAGGTTTTTATTTTTGTTTTCTATACGTGCGAATGCCTATTTTTATGATTTAATTGGAGGTATGCGTGTTTTAAAGTTTTAATTTAATAAGAATAACTGATGTACTAAGAGTCATATCTGGCTATTGCATGCTTTAAATGTTACTTTTTTGCAATATTAATTTTTGAACTACGCAACTAATTTTTGAATTAGTTGCGTAGTTCTGTTGTGTGACATTGTCGAATCCTACGATCTTCGTTTATTGTATGTAGCTACTTACGTTTGTGCTACTGCGTAACATCCTCCTTTAATTATACTACATTACATATATGTACCGGTGATTTGTTTTTGCTGCATCCAACCACCTAATGGACTGAGTATTAAGAGGGACTTTGGAGAATGCTTGCTCATATATTTAATTTCAGAGATTTTAAATTACACTGTGGAATAACCCCTAAGGCCTCAAGTTCTGGTTTTTATTTAGTTCCAATAACTGTATTTGCAAGACGTGTAAGGTATCCCTGAAATTTTACCCAAACTGCTAACGTCATGTGAAACATTGTTTTTACTTTAAATTGCTGTTACCTACTTATTATATATTTGTTGTATTTTAACTTAAAATACATCCGTATTTATTTAGAGTCCGCTACTTACACCTGCAAACAAAAACGTAGTTTCTCTTGAACAGTGCAAAGTTGGCCACCGGAGCCTATGAATTTTGTAAACCAGGAAGGATGTAATGTATCGCGTAAGTTAGTTACTGAACGGTTTTGTCGAATCCAAGATATTTTCACCTTCATGGTCTAAAACTTTAATTGTGAAGGAGTATATTATTATAACTCTCAGGAATGAGTCTTGACTTACTGTTAGACAAGAATATTTTGATATATTTTGAATCTTATCCGGATTGATAATTTGGTCTTGTCACTTTATGCAGTTATTAAATGTATCATCGGAGTTCACTCTACCTAAGAATTTGGAAACCGCTGTGAAAATACCTTATATGAAATTTATGTTAATTTTGCGTGCCCATATATAATATTAGTAGTCGCATTTATTCTTGTACTTTATTTGGTTTATCATGTTAATAAAGGTACTAGTAAAAAGTAAAAAGCTCGCTACGCGGTTGTTCAGCACAGGTTTTAAATTCTTAGTGAATAAGTAATTCTACATCAAAACACCATGGCTACCACAACTCT
>JAQFZC010008019.1:0-10599 GCA_034695205.1 Dicyrtoma fusca | reverse complement strand
TTTTTTTATATATCTATTCTTTTGCTTTAGTGACGTTTAGTGCACCTACCTAGGTTTAGTCAGTGTAGGTACGGATATTGTATACCGATCCTGGTCCGGAGTATGACCAAGTTTGACGTAAAACACGCACATCCTTCTTCTTCAATGGATGCTATTGTTCGAATTTCCTTCAATGACTACTCTCCTTTTTGTGCAAGTCTTGCACTTTTGTTAGTATTTTTGTGTTCTAGGCCACCTTGGCAATAAATCTGCGGGATTCGTTACAATGCAATAGCTTAATTCTAAGGCATAATCTGCTTGCTCTGTGCAATCATATTTTTACGACTTGTTTGTACAAATACCGTCCAACTCGGAAGAGTCAAGTTAACAATCATGTTTATTGGACTTTTTCATGAATATTTAATTTCGCTTAATTCCTGTCAGAATTACAATTTATGCGATGCCGTGTTTGTGATAATTATTAATAGTAAAAATAAATCTAACATGGGACAAAGGCGGCTTTAACATCACGTAGCGGTTCCAGGACACGAGAGTGTTTCCATGAGGGTGGCAGACATGAGAGTTTGGTCACGACAGTGCACTGACATAAAAAGTGCACGCATCAAGGGTGCAGGGTCACAAGAATCCAAGGACAAGAGGACATGACAGGTCACCACAAGAGTGCAGGTTATTATAGTGCACGAATATAGCACTATACCTACATCTACATCATATAAGGTCAATGTAAGGGCTGGAATCACCAAATCTTTTAGAACACTTTTGATAGATAAATTAAGTTAATCCGGACAATAGGATGCTATTTTTGGTTAAGATCTCACAACATTCCAAGCTGATTTCTGTTTATTGCAGTGTGCGAAGAACCGGGCCACCGTGTTGAATATCTGTTCATACTCCAAGTTTGTTCCCCACTCCACTCTACTTCAAGCAATGGATCGAGTAAAATCAAATTAATAGCTAGATGCACATATAATGCATCGATTGCTAGATCTGAATCTTTGTACCTATTATCCAAATGCTGTTTCGAATCTACTAACTGCCGTATCGGCTGTCATGGACGAATTCTAGCCACTAAATCTGTTTTTCTTTGTCATGTAGCTGAACAATATACTTATACCTACCTCAAGACAAACCACACATCCCATGACCACACAATAAGGAAATCAAATTGTAAAAACTCAAATGCACCAATAAAATTATTTTTCAGTTCCCAATTTCAATCCCAATTCAACCCAAATGGAACTTATGTTATAACAAAAAAAATACTTATACCTCAAGATTTACAATAGGTCATTGGTCTTATTCTAAGGGGAAGTGAAACTATGAATCTGTATTTAATTAATTTGATAAGAGTTACAACTTTAAAATTATAACACTTGCGTTGTCATTCTGTGTTGGTCGGTTTTGCCGCTCTAAGCAATATTAGTGCAGTATTTCCTTTTACACAATACAATTAAAAGGCCCATTGTCAGGTTTTAAATCGCAAGTGTTTCTCCAGATGCTAGTGTTCCTGTCTTAATTTCATGTTAGTTTATTTCATTAAATACTATCTTACCATCACTCTGATTACTAAAGCGACCGTAAAGCATTAAAAGCATCAAACAGCATTATTCATTATTTTACCCCGGTTGCCAGGTTTTTTGGACTTTGGCAGTGTGTAGAATCGAAATATCGAAAAATTAAAATTTCAAAAAGCATAAAAAGCATTAAAAGCATATTGAGATCGTAAAAAGCATAATAGAGCATAATGAGGACTCAAAAAGCATAAAAGAGCATATTTGTAGAAGACACTAACTTAATTTTTTTAAATGTATCTTTTTTTTAACCAAATGCGCTAGAACAGAATTTTTTAATTGAAGAAAGTCTTGATGCGCACCTTCGGCTACAGTAAAACGCTTTATTTAACCAGCCAGATAATTTTGAGCCCATATTTATATTGACGAATCTGATTGTGATCTATTCGGACACAATTTGTACACATTCGTTGTACCTAAATATTGCTTTCTTGGGCAGTTTTTGTGAGAAAATCACAAAATTACAGCATTTCGTGGCGGCCTAACAAAGTGTATAAACCAGCTATATTTTTGTAGCCAGTTTTTATGAAAAAATATAAAGCATAAAAAGCATTCTGAATTCGGCAAAAAGCATAATTGAGCATAATTTGGTTTCGTAAAAAGCATAATTTGAAACGATCATAAAGCATATTTCCGGTCGCCTTATTCATAAGTGTTTTGTTTTCAAACGGATTTTAAAGCTGATTACTGTGCTCGATCCGCAATACAATTTTCTATCAAATGTGTTATAATAGGTTTGTGAGACGTTACTCGTTTAGGCTGTGTAAAGGGGGAAGGGGCAAAGGTTATGTGGCACCCTTTAGTAGTGTAGAGCATGTGGTGATTACTTCGTAAAGGCGCTGCGCTCATTTACTCACCACTCTGCATGTCTTGTACTCCCTACAACACGACGTGCTACAGAACAGAACTGAGATACTGAATTGCCCTAGTTTTTTTTGGCATACTATAATTCCACTCAATTGTAGTCACTTCATATAACTACGTTATACCTAACCTACAGTATTACAGTATATAATGTAGCTACGTACCTACCTATATAATTACCAAAATTTCACACTACACACTACACGGACGTATCTTATCTGCATAGGGCCTACGCAGTAGTAGCACCTACGGTATTTTGGGTACTCGCACAACTTACGTTCTATAACAACCCATTCGCGATTAGATACCTAAATCAACGGAACTCAATGACCAAAAGGTTCTGTGTCACAAATACGGTCATTTCATTTTTATACATTTCACACTGTGACGAGTGTGTTTAGGATAAGAGAAGGGGAGTAATATTTTCTTTTGTTTGTTTTTTGCTTGCATTTTTCGTTAATGTCATTGATTCAACTTTCTAAATTGCTTTATTTGTAGTTTCACCATAATAAATACTGTGAGGCGTGGAAAGGACGTACCGTAAGCAGCATATACATAACAAACCCAACGGCCTGAGCTAGTGGAGGATTGATTCCTAGAAATATTGGCAAATCAAAGGCTGGAACTAGTTATCGGGCAGCTAATACAGGCAAGTAGTAAATTTTTGTTTTTTAAAAAAGAAACGATGTAGAGTTAATGAAACAACAGCTAAAACAGAAACTAGTACTTGAAAAAATACATACAGAGATTTGTTGATTATATGTACACTCGCCAGCAACACACCCAAACTGACAAAAATGGACAACAAATTTTTAGATGGATTACAGAAAATGATACTAAGCCAAGAAAATCAGAGTACACTGATACAAATAAGTTCGAAAGAACTGTTGGGATTTAAGAAAAGAATGGAAGATGAAATGCCAAAACTGAAGAAAATGTTTGAGGGACAACTCCACTAACGAAAACAGTAGAATCTTTGAAAGCAGAAATGGACCTAATGAGAAAAGCAAAAGAAGAACTAGCGACCCAACTAAAGAAGAGTAGGGCAGAGTGTAATCGAGCAGCTGATTATGAAAGAAGGCACAATATCATTATGAGTGGAATAGATAAGGAGAGGGAGGAAACGGCAGACGACCTCAGATCACAAGTGGAGAACGTCGTTGGAGAAGAGTTGGAGATGGAAGCAACTATCAAAACGGTACGAAGAATAGGCAAGATAAAAGGAGAAAGAAGTCGGAAAATAGTAGTAACGTTCAATAAAATAAGCGATTGAGAATCAGTTCTAAAAAGAAAAAGCAAGCTGCGGAAACGAAGTGGTAAACCGATCTACATAAATCCGGATCTTCCGGCGGAAATATGTAAGAGAAAATTTGAAGAAAGAGAAACCCGGCAAAAAGAAATAACTCCTAAGGAACAACAATAAACTTCGCAAACAGACCAGAATTGGCGCAGCGCAACAGCATTTTCATCAACAAAACAGTATCCAATTTTCGACAAACGGCCGATCACTGTGGCAGAACATCTTGAAAGAAGAAAAAGAGCAACGAACCACAAAAAGAAAGAAAATTCTACAAAAAACACCAGCAATAGCCCTCACCCTAGAAACGAATAACATATTATAGGATATAAAGCAGGCAATTTAAATTATGAACATTTCGGATGAGCTAAAGTAAGAAAGAAGGCCATTCCAAGGATCACACCACATTTAATTACTATTATATACTAAATCTGTCTGTAATTTGGAATTTGTGGAAAAACCCCCACCGAGTGTATGGACCCCATGGTCATATCGGTCGTAAGAATGAATAAAATTATTATTATATTATTATATACATAACATACATCAGCCTGCCAGGAATATAATAAGGGAGCTTGTAAGTATTGCGTGATACGAAAATCCTCGTTTTTGCCGAAATGTGGTCGGTAATCGGCAATGATTTACTCCAACGTATGCTTTTTCACATTCTTATAGAACCAGTTGAAGTTGCAAATGCAATCGTCTTTCTCTCTAGTCCGCTTTCTAGCTCCAGTACATTATCCATGGTCACTATTGACCAAGGCTTTACAATCCAGTGATTAGTTCATTGTTTTCATCATCCTCGGTGTACTAAGGTATTTGGAAGTCATAAATCAAAAGTTAAACTGTCCGTGTAGAAAATTGGATCAGTTTGTTGCCTCGTTCAACGCATTAGAGGTGAAGGCATTAATTTCCTGTTTACTGTAGTAATGACATAAAAGTGCTGAGTCTGAGTTGCGTTTTCACCTAAACATGAAATTGCTACATAAAAAAATAAACTAATTCCTGGAAATGCTCCAGCATAACAATATTATTGTTTATTATTCAATTTTGATAAGGTGCATTATTTTCTATTTAATCAAAAGTTTGAATATTAGAATTGCCTAAAACCCTACTTGCTTGCCCAAGCCAAAAAGCGTTTTTTTACTGCATTACATTTGTAGGTAGTTTAAGCAATGCAAAGTCTAAATGAGCTACAAGCTTACATGAGCTTACATGGCATGAGCATATCAGGTATATTTTAACCCATACAAAAAAATGGCCTAGCATCTTATCGATTTTCAAATCAGTAGGATCTGCAAGCGGACGCGCCCTCCGGTCATCTACGTTTTGCCCTGTTTTCTCTTTTTCACACTGATTTTGCCTTTGGTAATTTCAGTTTATATAATGTTGCATCAGTATTTCAGTTTGTGGACTGACATTTTCTCTCGCCACCTTCAGGCGGGTTATACCCGAGTGAACGTTCAAACATTTTACAACACCCTCGATGGCCGTTACGGTATTACTGCATTTCTTATCATTTTCGACGAGGCATTCAAGAACCCAGCGCTTATAGACGACTGTAAGAAAGAAACTATAATTTTCAGTCAAACATATTGTTGAGATGTCCGGAATATATTTAATAAACTTGTAATTGGCTTCGTTGCCAACGCAAGGATCCAAGTGGGCGGTTTACACACCATGGAAAGAACGTCTATCGTATTGTTTGTTCATTTAATATAACTAATGTTGCAAACATATCTATTGCAATAAAGTATTAGTAAAGTATGCACACGCACAAGCTAATGATTCCGTGATGCTTTAAAACAACAAATTTCTTTAATAAACCTTTGTAGAATTTTAAAACGCTTTGAGCCCTAATGTTTCAAACTCCTATGGGTCAAAATAAAAAGTATTTTTTTGACGAAATTATCATAACCAAATTTATTCACACTTTATTAATAATGTGTTAACAACAATACTCAAACTAATAATACTAATAATAAAACAATAATAATTTTATTCATTCTGTCGATTTGGCCATTTGGCCCATACAACACACTAATAATACTATTAATAGCCTTATTACTGACTAACGTACATTGCAATATAATTTTAATGAATAAGCAAAAATTAATAGAATTGAAAGAAATGAAAAGAACAACGAAGTAATTGTTTATTTCCCTTTTACTTCCAACAAGCCTAAAATTTAAAGAGTATTAACAATGTTTTTAAAACTGTAACAAAAGTTGAACAAACAACCAGATGTATAAAGTACTGTTAAATTCGGGCTACAACTCCTTTGGCAACCGCTCGGTAGTGGTTGAAAACACCTAAGACAACATTTACTGGGAATTCATTCTGAGGGAGCTGGTTAATTTTGTATAGTACCATTTGGTATGTTTCTTCCGCAGTTTTCAAGAAGATTTCCCGAAGATTCAGTTCCTTGAAGATTGCGAGGACGGTTTGAACGGAGACAGCATCCTCCTTCCCATAGTTCATCTGCGAATTGAGACATTATATAAAAACTCAGTTTGACTAATTGTTGTGAACTTGTAAATAAGCTGTAATAGTTGTCGCATTTGTTTTATATATCGTTATCGCATATATCGTTACTGAAGATGCACAATAGCCGGTCTAAAAAAATTAAAAGCAAAGTCACTGATTTTCAGTTCACGCTAAATGCAAAGTGGCAGGTCTCTATTTTTTCGACTCAACGCTATCAAGCAACTTTAAGCATGAATAAAAATAGGGATCTGCCACTTTGAATTTACTGTGTACTAGGCTTTGCTTTGAAGGAAATTTGGAGACCGGCCGTTTTGCATCTACAGTAACATCATGCAAATGTGTGGGTGTTTTTTCGCTTGTGCAAAAAACTAAAATACTTGAAAGAAAAAGTTTAGAAAAAATGTTTTAATGCTGTTTTAAAAATATAGAAATGTAGCATTCAAGTCTTCAAAAATAGTAAAACCAGGCAATAAACAAAGAATGTGTTCAGCAGTTCAGCTTAAAAGGTTTGTTTTGGAACTTTTAAATTCTTTGGAAGCAAGTAATGCAAAGGATTTCAGACAGCATTGAACTATACCTTCAATCTTTGACGTTGCTCTGGACTTGCCAACTCTAAGGCTTTAAAGAGAACCCACGTTTGCTTTCCAGTTGAAATATCGTTTGTTTGTCTCTGGGTGACTAGTTCCCCTCCAAAGCAGTCCGCATAGTCCTCGACCATAGTCCCATACACAATGGCATCAATGCCAATTTTCGTCACTTGTTTTTCCAGTTCCAAATCACGTATTCCATTCTAAAAACGTCGTAGATGAATGTAACTTATACTCAATACTCAATTTAAAGTAACTTCGCTATAGTAATTTAAAGACTTACGATTATCATCGCTGCAATAATGCAAAGATTCGGAAAAATTGTTGCATTTAGCATACTTTTTACGCATGTTAGGCTTTCCAGCGTTCTGCAATAAACCCAGATAAACGATACAACCCTCATATAGTGATCTTTTGTGTTAGCATATTGGAAGGAAATTTCCTAATGTTGCAGAACTTAATTTGATGCTACTTAGTTTTTCAGTCAAAACCAAAGTCGTCATAAGATAATTATAAACGCATCAGGTATAAATTATTAATAATAAACGTGTACTAGATTTTAATAGCTCATGGGCATATACATTAATGCTTTGCAAAAACCAAGGTACTTTTAATACAGAAAATTTAACATCGTGATTACTAAATACGGTAAATACAATCATAACGAGCTACGATAATTTAGCTCGTTAATTAGTTGTACCATCTGTTGCTGCCGGGTTTTGGAAAGAAACACGAACTGAATTTTGTTTTTATTGTAGTGGATAAAATATACGTCAATTATTGATATTTTGTAAACACGAAATTTCAATTCTGGATTCATTTTATTTCGAAATTTCAACATCTCGATTATTAAAGATGTTACGTAAATCCGTGATAATGAGATCACATCGAATAAATTAAACGTAAAGTCAGTTGTTTCAGTTTTTTTAAAGAAATAAAAAATTATTTTGGATAACTTGAGAGTTATCAGTACCTCCTGGACTGTAAGTAGAGGTTTAAAGACCTATTCTGGCTCAAAATAATTGAGACGATTTATAATATTCATTAAATCATCAAAACTAACCATTATTTATTCTAAATAATACAAAAAACCCCCGTTTTTTTATGGTGTTTTAAAACCACCCAAAACGTAATTCTTATTTTTTTAAAACCAATTGAGACGCTTAAAATCAACTAAATAGTGCCTAATTTTAATGAAATTGAAGATTTCTCTATTTTTGTACAACAGGGAATAAAAAAATTCCAGATGAAAAAATCAAATGCCAAAGAAGTCGTGAAAAACACCCGATTAGTGCTATTTTTGACATATAATGGTCGTTTGAGAGTTATTTATAGATCTAATAACATGAGTACTAAACGATTTAGAGTATGGTCTACTAAAACTATATATCTATACCTCACATCTACTGGCTAGTATACAAAAATAGCGTGCTTCTGACAAGATTTCCACGAAAAATATAAGCTTATCATACCACTTCCGTTTTTTCCTTTAAAATCCTGACAAAATTGGCGATGACTGGCCTACATTTCCGGTGTTTTTTAATTTAGTTTGGCTTAATTATGAAACCGCCACAAGCGAAACATTTTTATGCGGTTTAAATTGCTTGTGCAATTTTTAACTTAACCTAAAAATACCTACCTGGCACAGAAAGCACAGTAATCATAAATGCTGGTTTCTCAGGATAAGTTCATTTCCTTCACACTAGGGATGGGGTAGCTACTAAATAGCTTGCTGTTTATACGCACAGTTTGCACGTTTGATGCAAGTTCGACGTCGGGTGAATAAAAGAAAGGGAAATGAACTTTGGTTTTCTTCAATCAATTTCTTTAACACTTATCACAAAGTATAAAATATTCTTACGTCCCTTCCTCGGAAAACATATTTATCAACTTCAAATCGTTTTCCCCCACTTGCGTGACAAGCAAACCGTCGTAGACTGAAGTTAGTAAATGATGGTAGTAATCCTGGTCACCAAAGTACTTATGGAGGAGACAGTATCCGCCTTGGGTCAGCAAGGCTGAGTCATTTACTGCGCCCAAGCCAATGTGTGGAAGAGAATTCCAGGTTGGAAGACCGTTCCTTTTGGTGTGACCATCCATAATGTCGTCATTTACATAAATTGGTCTAATGATCTGTATTTTTATTAAACCGTAATCATGATCAAAACGCTCTTGGTATGTGTTAGTAATTGATCAGGTAGAATATAATGAGATACTATTAAGGTAAAATCTGGGTTAATATATACCAGCTCAAGACACCATGCCAGTTGATGCGCACGTTTGCATCGTTGTTTCTCGTCTTGTTCAGACACGATTCGGTTTTCGATTCGTCGCTGCCTCGCATAAAATCGATCCGCCATCATCGTTTGGGCCGCACTAGAGTTAATAAGTTAGTAGCAATATGAAATCTACATATTCAGAATTTATTAAACTTAGGGTTGCTAGTAAACTTTGGACTTGAGGTTACACTTAATGCTGCTTTGTTTACGTCAAAATGCCACGAAACGTTTTATAACAACTAACATAAACTAGCATCACTTTCTATGAGTCAAATCCAGATATGCCAATTTAGGGAAGTATTAAGCATTAAATACTGCACACTAGAAAACGAATAGCATAAATATGTTTGTACTTAAAATGCTGGAAACTGAAGAAAGAAAGAATGCAGAACAAGTTTAAATGAATTCTTACGCAACGGGAGACCACGCTACAGCATACTCCAAGAGTTCTCGCGTCCTTTGATTTCCCCGGGGAAACTTTTCTGTGGCAGGCCACCTCGTAAAATCCTCCACAATTTCTGGGAATGCTCCGTACAAGTCTTCCATTTCCTCCTGGCTAATGTCCGGAGAGTGGTGTATGTAGGAGGGCAGCCAATGCCCACTTGATTTTAGTTGTTTCACATTTTGTTCAAAAATCTTTATACCTGTGTCACGGTTGTGGGTGTAAATCTCTCTTACTCTAATTTGAACCCCTAGACTTCCTTGTACAACTTCTGGCTTGTTAAGATGCAAGAAGTTCAAGGAAACACGCTTGAGAATGCTAGTAAGACGTGAGCAGGCTGGCCTGATGAATGCCATTATGTTACTTAATGAATGAATTGAAGTTAAACCAAAATAGGGAGGACGAAAACAGTTTAAAAGTCCGATTAAAACTGCACAATTGGTGTTAGCATAAAAGTCGTTTTAGTAGTTATTATTTTAAAGATGCTATTTTTATTATTATTGCGCGTTTTTATTACACTTTTGTACTATCCTTAAAGTTGGTGCCTTTGAAATTCCACAATCTCATTGCTCCTACATGTACCTACAAAGTGAGGTAACCGAAAAGCAGTACAATCACTGAATCACCGAATGCAAAACGTTACTTAAAGAAGTTTTTCATAAGTTGTTTCGAACCATGATTTTAAAATTCAAAAACCCATAGTCATATTGATTTTAAGTATGTACACAAAACAAAATAAATATAATAAAGACGGTTTTGCTGACAAAAATTGACAAAGAATATTGTAAGACAATAAAGCAATAAAAAGTATAATAAGAGCAAACGATACTAAAAAGAGAACACCAGTACAATAAGTGGAATCAGAATGCTTAGACCTAAAAGTGTATGATGAAATGATCGACTGCTGGCTAGATACTGTAAGATGGGGTAAATCGGTAGATGGGGCATAAATAGGGTAACCGGGATTATGCTTTTTTTGCACTTCAAATTATGCTTTTTTCCGGTTCCGATTATGCTCAATTATGCTTTTTTCCAAACTCATTATGCTTTTTATGCTTTTAATTTTTTATAG
>JAQFZC010008018.1:0-10600 GCA_034695205.1 Dicyrtoma fusca | reverse complement strand
AATTCGCCAGTGGGTTTGGCTGGATACATCCTGGAGAAATTCGCACTATGGACGGACAATGACGCCGTGGTGAAGGAAGATGGAGGGCTAAGTGAGAACTTCACTTTGGATGAACTCCTGGATAATGTCATGCTGTACTGGGTGACGAACACCATTGGATCATCTATGAGATTTTACAAGGAAGCATTTAGTGATAGACAAGCAGCATACGGGATGTACAAGTAAGTTCAATTTCTAAATCTGTTAATTGGATTAGCTATACTATTAGATACTTTTATTTGCATATATTTTGTAAATTGTAATTTGTATTATTAATTATTTGTATTACAGGGTCCCAACGTACGTCCCCTCTGCCTGTCAAATAAGTCCTCATGAATATTTAGCCCAAGCTGAAACTTTGCTAGTTGACAAATATCCTCAGCTCCTTAGCTACAAGGTTCTGGAAAAAGGAGGGCATTTTGCTGCTTTCCAAGTTCCACAAATAGTTTCTAAAGATGTGATAAGTTTTTTCCACAGAATTGTTGCTTCTGGACTTGAGTCAGTGTATGCACGGAAATTACCTCAATCATGAGTATAGACTTTTTGTTTCCTTCTGGCATGGCTTAAAAAAAAAGAAATATATACAAATTAGTGTGCAATATGCTTTAAGACATTTGCTCAACATTGCCCATTTGATATTGTTCCAAGTCGCAAAACCCACACACACACGTCAATTATTCTGTTCTTGAATATTTTACTTCAACAAAAGGAAAACGGATATTTACATGTACTTTTATCACTGTCATTGGTATTACTATTATAGTGTATCAAGTACAAAATGATTTTGTATCATTTAACGCACCCCGTCACATGCAGTCATATAATGCAAAAAAGAAAAAAACAATGCAAACTTTAACAAATTCAAAAGTTAATCCTTTAAAATTTAGTAATAATGTATAGCCTGTGCATTAATTGTCAGCCATAAGCAGAATAATTATTGATTTTATAAATAGCAATCAACCTACCTCCATTCCGCAGTTAGCAATTCAATGCAAGTAGCCAACGAGATTAAAAGAAGAAGAAGAAAAACAAAACAATCGACGATATAACGATGAATTTACATTTATGTACTTTGCAATGTACATGCCTATAGATATGAAGTGCCATTCTTATACTGAATATTAAGATTCGGTTCATAAATATATCAAGAGACTATCAACTTTATTTAAAAATGAAATAGGAAAAAGAAAGAGAAGAAGTAAAAAAAAAAAGGTCGACTTACAAAATGACACGAGTAACATAGACTTATTTTGTTCTACATTTTACGTAGAAAGCACAGTCTTCCGAAAAATTAAAGTTGATACTTATACACGATATATGTACATCCTACTCCTACGTATAACTGTTACATTTTTTCTTGACAACTTTGATACTTTCATTACTATATGATTATTAAAATATATTGTGTAATTAATTATTAACAAATTTAAGAACAACGAACAAACAACAAACCAAAGTACTTACGCTCAACTTCATAATATTATATTACTTACATACTGTGATGTTGTGAAACCTACTATAATCTTTTCCTCTTTTATTGTAAACTATAATGTAGAAGAAAAACCCTGTTATTGTTATTCTATTGTTACTAACAACATTGTTGCTATTGTTGAGAATGAATTAAATAATGATCAATTTAATTTATTGAAATCATTCCACTTTTTTTTTTACTGACTTACAGTTTCGTTGATTCATCATTATTAATTATTCATTCATAATATTAACATTGCGCATTGCTGCACTGGGCACTGACTACTGACAGCGAAGCGAACCCAGAGCCCAGGGCCCAGAGCTGATCGATTCGACTTCATTTCTCGCAATCTCTGCAATTGTTCCACCTGTTTATCAACAGACTGTTGACTGTTTAAAGGCATTGCAAATGTCACTCCCCTGCATTCTGCACCTGCATTGATAAAGTAAATGAGGTTAGGTCCATTAAAAACAAGTATATGTGTATGAAATATTAATCAATTAATGAAATCAAAATAATGAAGTTTGCCCGATTGCCAAAAAAATAGACGTCAGTCAACAGTTGTTGCAAATCTAACTTTTCTGTCGTATGTTGTATGTATGTTGTATTTAGTCAACAATGAATGCGATTATTACAAAAAAGCTAGCCAGACCCACGAGAATAACTGCAATCTAATAATCATAAGAAGCTGCCGTAATCGTGATTAAGTAACTAGACTAATTTGCAAAAATTAATGGTGCCTTTGCCTTTGTAGGTCTGTCGTATGTTTGACTCGTTTGACGCTACGTCGGTGACTGATTGTGATTGTGAGGGAGCCGAAGAAACTGATGAATTGGTGGATTGTCAATTGTTGAGTTATGTAAGTGTGAAGTGTGGATGAAGGTTAAACGGTTTGTGTGACGTCTGAGTGACAAGTGGTTAGGAAGTCAGTGAGATGAGATGGGAGATGATGGTAGGGTGATGCGAAGATGCGATGGAGATGGTGGCGAGGAGAGGAAGTGAAATCTGTAGACTGACTGACTGAGTGAGTGAGTTGAAGTGAAGTTGAGCTGTAACGTTGGAGGTAAGAGAGTGTTTGATCATCTTAAGAAAGATGCCGACAAGGCAATCACCGCTTTATTCTCTTTTTTTTCCTCTTTTAACTCTCCGAAAACTCCGCCTTCAACATCTTCTTTAACTTCCTTCTCAGCATCTACATCATCCATCAATTGACACTCTCGCATCTCCATACAACAGGCATATCTCACGTTCCTCTACCACAAGAGACTTCGATGTACAAAATGCCGATTCTAATACGGATACGGAAATGCTATATGCTACTATACATGTGTCTTTGGGGGATGCATTATTACGTAACGCGGAAGCGAAACTACCAAGTTTCCATGGTCCATCGCGCCTCAAATCCTTCATCCCCTAAAACTTAAAGTTTTACACCATATTTTAGTACTGTTCGATACTGGTAGGTATGTTGCAGTTAAATTCCTCAAGCATTCTGGAAAAACGCATCAGTGCAGTCAGCATATTAGTGCTGCGTTGGCTGGGTTCATGGATTCTACAATCCTTTTCAATGCTGTAGTAAATAAAATATGGGTTATCTACAAATTCAGACTTTATTCAGTTTTGTTTCCTACAAACCTACATAATCATCAGTGCTGAACTTTAATAATGAAATCCTGTTCCGGTCGTACTTAATACAAGTAGGTTCCGGAAGGATTCTATTACGGACGGAATGATGGACTACGACTGCGAAATGTGTCCAGAAACAACCCCGGGTTTCCCTGCAGTCTTCGAAACGGTCAAAGAAGCCTCGTTCTTAGAATAGCTTGGGTCACTCTTAGCATTCTCGATTGCTGAGTTGACTGCATCATTAATGTCGTCAGTTTCCAGCAGTCTTGACTGCAAGTTTAGTAATAAAAAAAATGAAGGCAATTACTTACTACCATGAATGGATGTTAATAACCTAACCGAAATTTTTAGTTTAACGGTCTTATTCGTATTATACCTGCTTTACACCCTCGGACGGTTTTTTTACCGTTTCATCCTTGGCTGATGGAACTGGAGGATTTCCCTTTCCGTCTTTCAGCTCCGATTTTCCAGCTTTAATAGTGTTATCAAAAAAAAATGAAACAGTTAATCAAACCATGCAAGACTCTGTCGTCTTATAATTAATCTTTTAGGCTACAACAAACTTGATTTATTTTGTTTTCGTAGTACTTGTAGAGCTCAGAGACTTATAATTGCTAGATATATTAAAACAAGATAGAGTGTACTAGGACTATAATATCCATAATCCATACCTAATGTAGTTGCTGCAAAGATGCCGAGAATGAAAACAGCCATGAAAGCTGTAGCAGCGAAAAATCTTCCCATTGTGAATTTTTTAAGTGTCAACTTTGGATGTGATGTAACTAAATGTCTTGTGTAGTAATGTTGAGAGAGAGGAAAAGAAAAAAGCTCCTGAATGTTACTCCAGTTCCAGTCGACTGAAAATTCCTCTGCTGGTCGTATACGTTATTCCTTTAATTCTCCTATAATTCTCTCTACTTTGGCTGAGTTAATGTCGCAGTTCTTGTACTAATTAAGTCTACCTGTTCTAGCTTAAAGCTCTGCAATCAGGGCATAACAAATTAAGACCAAGACTAATGTCTATAGTATGTAATGCCAATGTCTAATGGTAATGATTTGATACCATTTCCTAATTGATTTCCTCTAAAGAGCCTTGCTTAATACATCACAAAATTACTGTCCAAGTATCCACAGAGATAATAAGATTTGCATGCTCGAAAATAAATTACCTGTTTCACGTGCTGCACGGCACGTATGTATACATACATACAGCTTATAAGATATAACTTATACCGAGTAAATTCTAATCTTTCGTTGAAAGCCATTAGCCAGAGGTTCCAGTCCTCAGTTTTTCAGATGATTCTAATATTTACTTTCTCAGAATCTTACGGACTGATTCATGCTCTCCTACTACTTTGAAACTTGGGTCCGTAATGACACCCATTATATTATACAAAACCAAATGAATGTTCCATTCCTTTCCGCCATTTTAAATGATGCTCATAAAACAATTGATATTACTTATAGGGGACGTAAGGATGGAACCTCGTATTTTAATATGTAACAATTACAATGTACATTCGACAATTTGTATCTGTTGCCTGATTCCATAGATGTACTACTACTACTAGTTGTTACATAGTTCCGTGTTGTTATTTCTGATTTGGATTTGGATTAAAGTAGGTATTAAAATGAGTACGCCGGAACTGATTATATTATTGTATCTCTTCTGCCGTTACAATAATAAAAACACGGCGTACTACCAAACCAAACCGGCTAACGAAGCAACGGGGGCTGAGACGGCTATGCCTATACATATACTCAATAACTCAGCAACACCAACTGTCACTTCCTGGCATTTGGCATGGAATCGCTCTTAGTCCTCAGTCATTGAAACTAATGACATTAAACTCACTTATAAATGTGTGCCTCTTAAATGCCTATTCGGATCTTCGAATCAGGATATAATTATAATTATACGTACCTATCTAGAGTTAAAGTAGTGGGAGATAGTTTAAAATTAATAGAACGTGCATCGGCGTACATATTATGTAAGGCTTGTATCTAGTTTCACAGTGTTGTATAGTTCTATATAAATTTTTATATATGTATATTCATCGAATTCGTGAGAGTACTTTTTCGTCGTTATAATGGCAACTGGACAATTTATCTGTGTAATTTATAGGTACAGAAACTACGGACATTTAGGTACTATTAGTAGGTACATACCTATGCTGAAACGTAAGAGTGGATGAGAGTTGGAAGTCGGTACAAGTTTTTGGTTGCTATTCTTCTTGTGTCGGGCATGGGATATGATCTGATATGAAATGATGATGATGTCTGAAAGATAAAGAAAACTATAAATAGATGATGCAGATGATGATGACGATGCGATGCGATGCGACGACAAGAAGCCGGGTTGAGTTGTGGGATGTGTTTTGCTCGTAGTGGCTGCTACTGTAGCGTACCATGGCCATTGCTCGGCTCATATGGGACAGTTGTGTGATTTATTAGTTTTGTACGCGGTAGGCCGGGAGTCATTAGCAACTCTTCACTTCCTCCCAGACAGAGAAAGCAAAATCCACAAAGGCAGGCTGCACAACTCCACACAACCAACAGAATACAGAATCAACAGATTAAACTATGCCACTTGCTTCTTCTGCCCATTTTTTTTTCTCTTCTTACCCTTACCTCTTTTTAACCCACATTTTGAATTCTTTTCCTCTTTCCACAGATTACAGATCCTTGCCTATCTGCACTTTTAAATCCAAACCTAAATAATATTATTTCTATTCTAAAAGCACAGCTGTCAGCTGTCCTGTGTTCTCTACGTATGGATGTGTTATATTTCTGAGTAGTTGAACTACCTAGTAGTGGTGGCAGAATAAGATCTAGGTAATTAATTTAAATATATACAATCATTATTTTATCTCTGTACACAACACTATACTGTGTGTCCCCCTTATAATGTGTGATGGACTTAAATTAAACTTTGTTTTGTTTACATATACAGTACGTAGGCGGGGTGGGTTTTTTTGAGATTTTCGACCTGACCAAAGTGTACATAAAAGATTTAGCAGTTCAATGGAATATAGTAGCAAAACGAATAAATGTTGGAAAGATGCATTGTTCTACCTACCGACCGACCGTTCAAAATACCATTCGTTTTGTCACTATCATTAGGAGCCAGTCTAGAGCATGCCTTTCTGCATCTACTAACTCGTCCTGTGTATTTATCCTAAAGTCAAACGTCACCCTGACTGCTATCTGTAGTCTGTAGGATGAATACATATCTGTATGTACTTAGGAGTGAGTGGGGAAAAGGTTTGGGAAGAAAATATAATTATCCCTGTACCTTCTTGTTTATCTAGAATCTCTATCTCGGTTTTAATACGAAGAGCAAACTTGTGATAAACGTTCAGGATCGCGACCTCAGCTTTAAACAGTTTGTAGAAGAAGAAGGAAGAAGTGGAGAGGATGGTGGAGTGTATGTATATGTATGTTTCCATAGTGCACAATTAGAGATTGTTAGCCTGTAGGAATAAAAGGAATGTGAAGGAAGTTGGAGGATTTTTTAATTGCGACAAATTCCAGGTTAAATTTTGCGTGGAGCACACGTCGTCAAGAAAGCAGAAGAGAGAGAGAGAGAGATAGTTTCCCCACGATTTGTCTGATGGACGTTTGGAGTACAGACTTACGGGACATTACATGCTGGGACTGCAGGAAAGGCGTATGTACCTTAGAAGGTTGGTAGAGATGCATGTAAATGTAATCGCCGAGAAAGAATATCGCATCTGCGTAACTATCTTCACATCTAGAAAGTTTATTTAACATGTTTTCTTGCCGACTGGAGCGGCGGCTTCACCAGCCCTTTGATCTTTCGGCATTCTACAAACGTCTACAACCCATCTTACCCACATTCAAATCTGATGGAGCTAAACTAATAAATCCTCAATCGAACCATACATCTTCATCTTGCCAACGCCAACTCAAGACGCAAACTGAAACTTTACGGTGGAAAAAGAAGGGAAAAAAAATCTAACGGCTACCGATACCCGCTCGCTCTTTCTCTCCATGTATACCTACACTGATCTTCTGCACGAACCTTCCTTGTATCCCCCTTACCATTTACCATACATAGATTTACATTTCAAAAATCATGAATTTCTTTCCATGGTTCCTATCGCTATTTCTTGGCAGCCAAGCTTCTATCCCAAATCCCAACGGGATAGAATGAACAGTTGTTAAAACTACAAATAGAATAGGCAATGGAAACTCAGTAAATTGGGTGGATACATAGGTAATTATATTAGTAAAGTAATTTAATAAGATTAATTCTTTTAGAGGGAGAGAGAGAGAGAAGTCTCTTTTATCTATCTCCAATTTGATTTATTTGTAATCAAATTAAAATTCTCATAAATCAAAAGGACAGCGTATGCATATAAAAAACGTTTGAAATTATTCTGTATTTACCGATTTTGTTTTTAATTGAATACATAATGTTTGTCTGACTCTGAATCCACTAGTATCAATCTGCGTGTATCAATTAATCCAGTAAGAACATGTACGGTATGAAGGGCACTGAATTCGTATAACCGTATAACTATAAAACTTAAGTTTTTTTGTAGTTGTTTGGTAGAGTTTGAGATTGAGACGAGACAGAATAGAAAAAGAGACAGAATAGAATAGCTACGTTGGCCGTCGTTTGAATTTGATCATTTGGTTGAGAATATTGTGACTCTGATTGGAAAAACACGACAGCATGGTGAAGTCTGATGGATTAACATTAAAAGAGATAGTTGGGAGAGTTTGTTATCAGTTGGAGTTTATATTTACCCTAGATTTGTTGACCTTTTCATTTTTGGACATGATAAAAAGGTCAGAGGTGCTCTGTGGAGTTTCTTGAGTTCTTCACAAGATACTTTTATACCATCCTCCCCCTTACAAGCCACAACATCAACGCATACACGATACACACAGTAATAATTATATTATTATAATCATTTCCATCCTCGTACTTGTAGTACTACATCGCATCTCTGACTGTATAGGCATTTCATACTCAAACGGTTTCTCGCCATATCTATTTCTATGAGACAGTCTCCGTTCGTTTCATGCACTATGTGTACAGTTTCTTACTTTACTATTCACCCACAACGGGCAGCTCATTCATGACAAAATGACAACGAGAACGACCGTTCGACAGCCAACCACCATTACAGCTATATAAAATAGAAACTATGTATATACCTACTATACGTTTTGGCGTTTGCCCTGTATCCCTTTCCCCTCCAAGGAAGGAAGAAAACGTGGACGTCTCAATCTGAATCTGACATGAGTGGCCATACACACACACACACTGACTGTATATAGTCAACCAAGTCACACTTGCTTCAGTTTTCGTCAATGAATTTTTTTTATTATCTTATCTCGTCCATCCCGTATTTGATATTGGATCTAACCCCCTGTCCCTTGCTATAGTATACCGTCCCATTCCATGTCATGTCATGCCATGCACTTTATGTACATGTCGAGAAACTTTTCTATCTTTAACTTGGAGTCTTTGAGTGCCTCTCATGTCATTTCAGTGGATATCGAAACCCATCAACGAAATAAAGGAAAATAATAATAAACTACCATATACTGTACTAACACTGATATGCTCAACGAGCCATAAATGTCTGGTAAGAAGTAACACAAAAAAAAAGAAAAAAGATTTACGCGTTATATGCCTCTCCTAGAAAATGAATTTAGAACGGGGGACCCTGGCTTCTTTGCTGTACGGAGCTTGACAAAAATAAAGCTTGACAGTTCAACTTTAAAGTTTCGGTGTGACTGTATTAATTAAAACACGGAGTCTCTAGAGCCAGAGCCCCGTCAAAGGACTGCGAAAATGTCAAAACGGATTGGATGTGACAGACAATGAGAACATCGACGGGTGGAAATATGACAGTCTGACAAAGACGTCGTAATAATACTGTAATTACAGGGGAAATCTGACGGAGTGCAGTATTATATCTATGTATGTACATAAGCTTACTCGGTATTATTATTGGGATTGCTCGCTAAGATACTTTAAAGTAAGATGTGGAGCGGTGCGGTGTGGTGCGTGGGGTTATGGGATTTGATGCAATAACTGTAGATCGGGGAGTAGAAGTTATGTCAATTATCACCATGGTAGCCAGTTAAAAGGTCACGGATCGTTGATGAATCTATGGTTCAGAGACTTAGGAAAGGAACCGATTTGTCGGCTTCCAGTCAACATCATGTGACGGAGACTTTTGGTAAACTGATATGTCCAACTCCGACCAGAGACACCCATCTTTCCACGTTCAACCATGTCCAAGTCCGTCAGCCCACCGCCGTCGTTCCCCTCCAACGATTCCCTCCCGCATTTAACTACCTTCACGGAGACGAGTGTACGAATATGTGTGAGTCACGGTCATACCTTTCAGCCTCTCTGACTCTGTCTCTCCGTCCAAAGACACTTAACATCTTATACTGCTTTGGGAAATCTCAATAACTTAAACTTATATGGAACGTGTAAATGTCTGGGATGGGAAGCTCGCTACTCTCATCCCCAGCAATGGAATCGAAAAACAAATACTTTTCAACCTCAAATGTGGACTCCAGACAAGCACGAGATGAGATAAGGCAGCAGACACAATTTGTAATACTAACATTATGTAATTTTCTCTCATTTATACTGTACGCGTGCAAAAATTCGTATTAGTTATATAAGCTCAACTTGATTAGTACACGCGACTTAATTAATGTGGTTAGTGTATTAAGCTA
This sequence comes from Dicyrtoma fusca, assembly GCA_034695205.1. Taxonomy (NCBI): domain Eukaryota; kingdom Metazoa; phylum Arthropoda; class Collembola; order Symphypleona; family Dicyrtomidae; genus Dicyrtoma; species Dicyrtoma fusca. The sequence continues at coordinate 729 of JAQFZC010008018.1, read as the reverse complement.
TTCGAAGGAATCAATAAAATATAGATATTATAAGAAAGTAGGTACTAACCACTTACTTTTAGAATATGAAAATTACTTGTTGAGTGGCTAATTTGGAAAGCCGACGGAGACGCAGGGTAAATTTTGTATAAACTAATGTAGGTAATCTCCGTTCGATAAAACGTGGTGTAGCCTGCCTGTAGACACAGCTAATGGATGTATCAGTGATGGACGATGGAACATTATACTGTATACAAGTTGTAGTTGTTCATCGTCGACCATTTTGATGCTTTAGATTGGGTACATATCTGTAGTGCAGTTTTCAAGTTTGTTTGACCCGTAACCCCCACCGGTGGGAAAATGTTTTTTTTCCACGCGCCAAACTATCAACTCATTGTCCATAATTGTCTGATCATTCTGTACGAATGAATTGGCAAAAATCTACCGTGTCCTTTCTTCCCTTTTATCTCGCCGCTCTGAACAAGACAAGATCCTGCATCCCAGCCTGTGTGCCTACCGTCATTCTTGATCCTTGATCAATCCGTCTAATCCAATCCCATCTAATACAATACTAATAATGGAATCTCTCTTAAAAACAATTCAAACTATTTGGTACATTCCTTCGCCCCTGTACTCTTCCATTGTTGGTTTTCCTTTTGGTTATTTATAGGGTCGGGAGATCGGAGTTGAGTTCCGCTCCATGCTGCGATGCTATGTAGAGGGTGCAATACAGAAACTGTCAATCTACAG
>JAQFZC010008017.1:0-10603 GCA_034695205.1 Dicyrtoma fusca | reverse complement strand
TTATTATGGAATTACGGTGTTATGGCCACGGTCTTGTGACGCGCGATATTTCGGCGGCGGTCTTTTGTCCTAGACCCATATTAAGTATTACAAAATACAAAAAGTAGTAAGTTCCTCCACCTTATACTAAAACAAATTACTAATACAATTATGTAATCAGTACAAAAATGCACAGATATTATGGTATAAATATTATGCAAAAGTTGATTTATCTCAGTAAGTATGTAAAATAATTAATGGTCAATAAATTAATACAGTGAAAATTAATGTACAACTGGAGCCATGTGCACTGAAACTGACGCACACCATGTTGCGCAAACACAAAAATGTAATACAAAATAATTAATAAACTAAAGAAACACAGACCTGAATGTAAGCAGGCAAAAGCTAATCAAAATCAATTTGATAGAAACCTTAGTATCCTATTTCAGGATAATCGCTGTCTGCTTGGCTGCATACTACCTTGTTCTAATACTCTAAACAGTTTGACATTATTTCTTTTTGGAAGTGGACGTATTGGATATGGTTTCTACTCTTCTGTTCGTTTTAAGCCGTTCCAAGAGTTTACCGTTTACTCAAATGCTGCTCTCGCGAGGTGCTATTTCCTCCTCTTCATTTGCATTCCCATTATTAGCAACTGTCTCGGACTGTGTTTCATCGTTGCGATGATCTTCCGAATTTTCCCCTTTGTCTACATCATTATGGTTAACTTGGTTCCGGCTACCCTGGTTGCTGCAAAATAAATTATTAATGCATAAATTATATTCACAAAAACGTTCTACACCCCTACTTAACATGGTACAGAAATAATATTATTATTTATGCAATAGTATTGTTTACAATTAAATCATCTTAACTGACGGAAGATGTGGTGTCGCTACTTACGCGTCTGTATTAATTGAAACCGGAACTTCATTTGTATGATCCGTGACGACATCAATAGTAATGTCTCCTGACACATCGAGGGTCTCCACTTTCATTGAATAATCGTTTTTCCCTGTGCTAGTTCCATCGCTTTCGATTCCAGGAACGACACAATGCGGGAGTTGATATTTTGCAGAAAGCGTAATACGCTGGAGTTCACTCGAGCTACACATAAACAGACCCTGTCCGTTTGGTGTGAATACTAAACTGGAGATACCACTAAAACAATACGAAACATCGTATAGCATTTAATACGCATATTCGTAACAATCTACTCCAAGCTTTCAATTAGTGTCTGCCTTGAGAATTATGCAGATAGCTAGCAAACAACAAAACTACACAAGCGAGTGAAGTTTCTGAGGGTTTATCTAATGAATCAGTACCTTATATCTTCCTTGCGCAAACATTTGGTAGATATTTGTCTCTTGAGGTCTGGTAAGGTAATAACATACAAGTCGCCTTGATTCGTCAAGCAACAAAGGCACTTTTCAGAGTAAGAATCGGAAACTGATTTGAAAATGCCAACATGCATTCGTCGTAGACGAGCTCCTTCTTGAGCTGTCAATTTTAGCTTGCCGAACGGTCTTAAGTGTGGAAGGTTAAAAATCTGAAATAACAAAATAAATGTGGTTAAATAAACACGTAGTTGGCGATTCGTACAGTTGCAACTTTCCACTACGCACACAACCTTAATTTGTTCTTCCGACCCAATTAGGACTCGATGTGGACCAGGATGACCTTCAGACGAAAAGTTTTCAATGGAAGAGGAATTTACATCGAGCACAATAACTGACAATACTGGTGCGCGGTGTTTTAACTGAATCTCTTTTCCGATTACACAAGTCAGTTCAGTCCGTACTTCAGATAACTGTATAGAAAAAACATACACTGTTCCCGAGTTTGTCCCTGCCCACAGCGTCGGAGTTGTTGACTGAACTGCAAGGCAAACAAAGACGAAGAAACAATTTTATTTTAGGTCAAAACAATTCACATACGATCTTTAAATACAAAACAGTAGCAATTTTAGAATCACCGCCTTTTACAATAATCTTGATACAAAAACTAATCAAACCCCAGGATTTGGCAATGTTCCGCGACAATTCAACGTATCAATTAAGCAATGATAGGGCTCTGAGGGTCTGGAATGAAAAAAAGTAGGCAACTGAATAAAAACATACAAAAAAAACTCACGACTGAGAATGTAGGTTCTGGAGAAACACAAGGAGCGGACCATGGATGACATAGCGTCATCGGAAGACCGAGCTTCAATAGCTCTTTCAACAGGCTTTTGAACTTGGGACGGTGGAATGGTACTATTCCGACTGCAAACGTCAGAGTTTTGAGTCATTAGTCATTCCAATCAAAGACAAGATCAATGCAAACTTAATGGTAACACAGTACATATCATTAGAAATACCATTGGCTCGTAGCAGTCCAACCATTAAATGCTATGAAAGTACACATCACCCCTCCCCCCAAAAGTGGCTACCTAGTGAGCCAAAAACCCACACTAAGCTAATTAGGTACAGAGAGTGTCCGTCCAAACAGAATTTGTAATAGTATTTTGTAAGCTCATATTAATCCATGCTTCCACGCAACTTCCGAAACATTTCATATCAGAAACCAGTAACAAAAACTTGCACTTCGAAATGATACATAATAATTCCAGGGAAATAATCTATGATATTTGCGTGACCTTATAACGGATTGTACGAAGTTGAAAGCTAAAAACAAACGAAACTACTATTTATGGGCAAAGCATTCAAACAATTAACATACGTTCTAGAGTTATCCAACTGTCGCTGCGAACGACCTTTCCTAAGTCTTCTAAAACTTTCGCGCAAGCTTTTCTTGAAGCTCTTCCTCCTGGACATTCCGACGTCTCCGCTGGCCATGACGTCGCTGGGATTCAGTGTTGACTTACTCATCAGAATACGCCTTGAAACATAGTCGTAGAGAACGAATCCATGTCCCGTACCAACTGCCACAAGTCCGGAAGGTCCTTCCAGTGCAATAGAAGTGATGGCAGCAGGTGGTTGAATTTGCAGAACAGCATTCACACCCATTAGTTTATTGTACTTCAAAGGATCATGCCCTTTCCAAATAAAATTTTCAGCTACAAGGTTAACCGTGTCTACTTTGACTGGATCATCTTCACCCTTTTTCGTATTCAGAACGACCAGCTGCCCGGCCGTCCCACCGATAGCCAAGAAGCCTGATTTTGTACAATACGCTAACTTTTTCACAGCAAGTCTAGGGTCATCTGAGTATGGGTCGAATGTCCCGATCTGCAAGAATGGAATGTTAATTTCACAATGCCATTAAATAAATGTGAACAAATTTCAGCTCTCTCCCTCTACAACTGGATAAAGTTACGCACCTTTCGGAATGGGGGCCACTCCTCTTCATCTTCTTGGAGGCTATCAACGGGCTCTTCATCGTCGCTATTGAATAACGAAGAAAAACTAAATTTCCCGAGAAGAGACATACAGGCACCACTTACACCCCAAAATCTAACAGATCCATCTTCATGCCCAGTTATAAACAGTTCATTCTGCCATTGCTGTGTATCCAAGATTTCTCCCCCTTTAACGGGCCATGACTACCAATCATATGAATTCAACAACAAAAGTTTGAAAACTTTTCATTTGGGAATGAAAAATATTAACAACAAAACTAGGTACTTATGTCTACTTACGTTATTAGAGTACTTGGTGTTATCCTGTCCGCCTGTAACATCAACTTGGGACGCAACATGGCAATGGTGAAAACAGGTGACAGCGGACGGATGAATAGAATTCAAGTATGGATTCTTAAAAACTGGCCAATCATCCTCCGTCAAATCAACTACAATTAGTTCTTCTTCCGCCAGCACAACGATAGCTTCCCCGTCGTCAATGATTTCAAAATCAATAATTTTACTTGTGAAATCGAATACAATATGCTTATTGGGAGTTAAAACACTGACACTATGATGATCTCCATAAGCTGCCCTAGGAAGTCCGCCGCTAAATACCACTAAGTCCTCCACCATTAGAATTTTACTAATTTTTTTGCACGGATAAGGTCCGTAAACCGTTTTCGACTGATTAGTTTCCTTCTCTAAGTTCCAAATGACGTAAGAGCCGTCATTATGTGACGTAACGATTTCGTTATTATTTTTCAAGGATAAATATTCTAACTGTTGACTCTGAACATAATGCTTCACTGACTTATTTAACTTCTGACTCCATTTTGTTATCAATCCGCGCTCGTAGCCGATCATTAATTCATCTTGCATTTCTATTACCGCCTCCACTGCTCCGGGATTAAGTTTGTACGTCTCTGGTGCACTATTTAAAGTTAAAAATTCGAAACACTAATAAAAATATTAACTTTTTGGTAGAAAAACGAAGTACCGTAAAACTTCTAGTTATTCCCCCCTCTAATAATTCCCCATTTAAAGCAATGATAATTTCCCTGTCCAATCATTGATTTTGCAAATAACTCCCCGGGGAGTTATTGGAAGTTTTACGGTAGGTAGAGAAGGTTTTTTTTAGTAGAGAACACACTAGATCGATGTTAAAACTAGGTAGAGGACAAAATTGAAGTAGAGAACACACGACATGTCTATTAACTTTTTTAGTGTGTTAAAAAATCAATCAAGATGTAATAGTGACTCACTTCTGGAGGACTACATCAAGGTAAATAACTGTCTCCGTCATTTCGAACTTAGAAATATCCAAAGTGTAAACATTTCCTCCTTCAGTTCCAACGTATACTTCATCTTGTTGCTGTTTTAAACGAAGGCATGATATTTTCTTTAACCTAAATAACGAGAGCCACATAATTCTCTATGGTATTCAGCTGAGTGCAAATAAGCCCTTCAAAACCACCTCGAAATTCAATCAATTGTAATTCTTACTTTCCATCCAAAGGGTAAGACTTAACAAGTTGAAGCGAGGCTCCAGGTCCATTACGGATTTGCCACAAATGGAGGGAGTTATCATCGGTTAATGTAATCACGTATCCCTATGAATTGATAAACATTCCCTATTTTAGCACACCTACGCACCTACACCACTATATATTCTTTATAAGATTTGTAAGAAGCTATTGCATAGGAGTCGAAATCACTAAATAAGTTCTGGTTTTATCCAATTTGCACGCATGTATAGCTATAGCGAAAAAAAGGCTACAGAATATTTCTTTATTTTTGTTCAGCTACTTATCGTCATTATCGTGCTTTGCAAAAATGTTACTACGGAAAAATATCTGCAGGCGTACTTAGGTAAACGTTTCTCCTATGGCAAATACAAATTACAGTCTGTGAAATAAATTTGTTTTGCATTTTATTAGAATATCCCATCTTAAGCCTCTCTCAGGAAGCTTTACAAAATCGACATTCAAAGCAAATTTGAATCAATTACCTGCTTTGGTACAAATAAAACTTTAATTATAGGTGATTCATCATTTGGATGCTGACCAGAGAACTCTACACCAGGACGACCTAGTCTACAATTAGAACAGATAGCATAACATTATACACAATGAGTGGAGTCTTTATTGTACCAATATATTTATTGGTACAATAATAATGAAGCTAAAAACCAAGGTATGATGTACGCACAACGTATAAAAAGTATATAGAAATCACAACGGTAACAAAATTAGTATATGTAGGTATACTCAACTCACACTCGGATCGAACCAGTTTTATTTCCAATAGCTAATAATTTCAAAACTGGATTGTAGGCAAGAGCACTTGGTTTAGACGGGAAGCCATGTGTTGTCATCTAAAGGTATACATTTATAAAACATTAAGGACTGACAAATTCTCAGCTTCCACGAAAATCCAGGAAACAAAACTTCATACACCATTCATAAAAGTATAGATATTGCACAAAAAGGTCGATTATGCACGTAGTTTCTGAGTCGACAAAACGTAACCACGAGCAGGTGCATACCTTTCGGAATGCATAAAGATCCCTTTGTAGTTTTGCCCTTTCTACTGATGTACTCCCAGACCCTTTACCTCGAATGAATTTCAGCATTTTGGTGTCTTGTAATCTAAAACAAAATCAATCTGCGCTCTACAATCACATACCAATGAAAAAGTTTATTAGCAATTGAACAATGCCACAACTCCTCAAATTTTAAAATACTGAATTAAACATCCTACTTGATTTTCCACCCGCTCTAATAAAAATAGTTAAGGCTAAACAGCAATAATATTAGTATACCAAACTCCAACGACACGATAGTTGAAAATACCATTGAACACACTCCCAAACAAATTAGTTGTTCTACCCGCAAGTGAAATTACTGTATCACAACTGTAGCGCTGTGCAGTAACCCGTAAAGTTATTAGAAAAATTGAAGTTGTCGTCGATGCAGTCAACACTAACACCAGCCAGTAGCGAAATAAAAAATATCCAAAACTTACGTCATAAGTTGTTTGTATTTTGTTGTACTGTACAAGCGTCAATGTCAGTGAGTGACAACGACAACTGAAAAACTTTTAAAATAATACTTGATATTCGGCTAATACCCACTAACTACCCTACTAATTGTAGTCTATCAAGTAACTTAATAATAATAGTACTGTACATTCGATTCGTATTTGCAAGAAATTTCCCAACCAGAACGACTGACAAGCAGCACAAACGTTAAATAAATTATAATAGTATTGTGGGTATTATGTATCCATATCTCAATTTAACACTATAACGTCTCCAGTTCCCACTGACGTTCGTAAGTCAATGAAAAGTGAAAAAAATCTACGTAAACTCGAAGTCAAGAAGAACAATAATCCATTACGAGGCTAATAAAAGTACTGTTTTCGTGTGGGTGGGAAGAAGTGTAAGACTGAAGAAGAACGAGTTAGGGTAATGGTTAAGTTGTAAGTGCAACTTTTGTAATGACTCTACGTTCTTTGCCTTTAAAACTATAATTTGTGGTGTTTAGTTATTAAATGTTAAAGGAACGAGGGTAACAGACAGCTCGAGTTGGAGCCAGCTACGAATGCCGAATGTTGCGATTGCGAATCAGAATTGTGTTGCTGAATATACTTTCTCTTAAAAAAATATTACTCACAAAATAATCACCAGCCAGCAATAACAGAGGAACGCTGAACAACTTAGGACTTAACTGGCGAAAAGAATTTACAGACCCCAACTGACAACTACACACAACAATAAAATTCTCAGCAGCAACAGTCGGTCGTCGGTCTCGGCAGCAGTTCACCTAAATCAACGAACAACGCAACGCTGAGACTATCAGTCTAATTATTTACTTGTTTAGTAGAAATAACAATTTACTTTGTAATGCTACTTCACTAATTTAATATCTGCCTTAAACTATTACATTGCTAATTTATATTATTATCCACTTTACTTGATTAGTATACACACCTCAAATGCTGCTGGATTCTGAGTGTCAGAATAAAATGCGTTCCTTCATTCAAATCACTTAAATTGTTAGTTTCGTCTCGTCGTCGTCCCACTAGTCTTTGGTCTTCTCCTGTCGCCTCTCACTTCTGTTACCTCCTGTATTCTCTCATTTGTGTTGACTATAAAAAAATCAGACATAATTCACTCCTCTTTTCTTAACACTGCTACTGACTGTAGTAAAACTTTTTCTGAAATAGTTTGTCAATACTTTTAATGTTCAAGCGCGTCAAGAGTAAACTCTGATTCTTGTCATTGTCTAATAAGTCCACGACTGAGCAGAAAAAAAAGTACAAGGCTAATTTGCATAGGTGCTAGATAGACAAATACAACTTGTGACTTGATCATCATACGCAGTGCCCTGGACAGACAAATAGGGAGGTCGGTTGATGTAAGGTGTGTGTGTTAGTGAATGTATAAAAAGATTGCCAAAATGTTCTGAGATGACAGGTGAAAAAATCTGCGTAATTGCCAGTTGGGCTTCTACGAGAGTGGAACTGACTGCGCTCTGTTCTGTGAAGTTGTGAAGCTGAGTCAAAAGGAAACGCTATTTATCTCTTACTCCAAGAATATTTATGAGTATGATGATTAGGTCACAGTTTTTGCCGTTTTCTGCAAATCTCCAAGTTCTATATAATTATATACACTCCATGTGCGGCTTCTGCTGATAATTATTCAGAACACGAGCTCACAAAATAGGTAGACAACTAGATAATTAGGTCTACAATGAGCAAGACATAGGTAAAATGAATGGGTACCTCAAATACCTCGAATCCCTACTTGTCTACTTGTGGCTTTGGTAATTCCAGTTAAGAATATCAGTTGGGATTCTTGGGATAGTTGGGAAGGGGAAGAGCGAGATGTTTGTAGGTGGAAGGGAAATAAAAAATGCAGAGTGAAGTTGAGGCTTTGTGCATAATATCCTGATTAATACTTACTTGAAGCATCCAAAAGTATACTACCAGATTATATGACTCGGCTAATGGTGTTGGGCTGCGAAGCTAAAAAGTTGACGAGAGGAAGGAGACGTCTGGGAAATAGAGAGTGGGGGTTTATTGAGTTGGAAAGGGAGTTTCGACTCTTTCCATTCCATTTTATATGTCCAACGAAAGGACTGGTCCTCTCAAAGTCTCAAACACTGGCAATCTGTCTCTTTCCTTCCTCACACTTCCTCTCTCTCTATCTCTCTGTCCGACGATCCTCTTTTCCTCTTCTTGATCACTGCTATCTCCTCATTCTCCTCCACTAACTACATAACTACCCAAACCAACTGCAGCTAAATTGACAATCACTCAACTCTTCCACTTCGGACGGAAGGAAGTGGACGATGCAACTAGCAACTAGTCCACTACTGCAAACTAAAGGCACGTAACGTTACGTCTATCTACCAACACGGCCACTTGTCTCACTAGTCAGCTGTCGGCGTCTGCAGTAAAATACAAAACAGTGGCTACAAAATTATTGCGGAACGTCAATCGTGGATGAAGGAGTTCCCTATCCCCGAAATCCCGAAACACCCTCTGCAATATTGTTATGTAAAAAAAGTAATAAAGTAGGTACGTTGAATGAATGCCAGTCTTTGGATGCTGTGGCTGCTAAGATGCGCTGGGCTGACTTCTCTTCCTCTCGACTCTTCTCATTCCCTTTTTGTACACAATTGAGAACTATAACAGGTCGTGACTCGTCGTCAGCTTCAGTGCAGGTTTCTTTCTTACTAGTTAGTGGTGGGGCTGTAAAAAGGTAAACATAAATAGCCAGCTTAAATTCCCTAAATACTATTATCTACCCACTACCTTCACTTCCCACTATTATTCACCACCAGTATGCACTTTTACACTAACAAAACAATAAAGCTTCTCTATTGACAGTACCGCTCCTCCGGGCACTTCTCTCCAGTAGTCCTTCTTTCAAAACCTGTCTTCAAGAACCTTCCCTGGAACAAAGTATTTCAATAGGAATAGTTTAACGTAAACCAACTTACTTAAATTAGGTAGTGGAGTAAGAAGGGTAGGAACGCACCAATTTTGAAGAATATTTTAAAAATAAACTTAATTCTGCTACGTTTCGAGTTTTTACTCTTGTTCAGGCAGATAAAATGTCAATATAATTATTAAGGCTACCGAGATTATGCAAAATAAAAACTTTAAATTATGCAATTCCTCAACTCGAATTATGCAACATTATGCAATTTTAGAATTTCGATTATGCAAATTATGCAATTTGATTATACAACTGTTTTAGCCAATAGTTATAGTTTTTATGGAATAAAATTTATTTGACTTAATTTGATTGAACCCCCGGGGCCAGTAGAAATCACATCGGAATTTTAAACATTTAGGCAAATGACCCTAAAACTAAAGTAGTATGTACCTACTACTAAACTAAGATGTTACCTTAAACCCAAATGATTTTGAACGATGACTTCCCTTCCTAAAAAATTTCTATGCAACAAATCGAGGCTGAAGGTGCAAAGTGACGCGAGCTACTTTTTATTCCATAATATTACGTTATAAAAGAGGGTAAAATGGATGCGTCATTCTGCAACTTAAGCGCCGAAATATCGCACCACCATTTCTCTTTGATTACCAAGGTAACCCAAATAATGCTTTTTATTGAAGCAGAATAATGCTTTTAAGTAACCACAGTAATACTTTATAAAGCTATATTTTGCTCTGAAAATGCTTTATAATGCATTACTTTGCCCTGAAAAATTCTTTATTATGCTTTTATTTTGCCACAAAAATGCTTTATTATGCCTTTTAAAATGCTCAAAGGTTTCAATATTATTCTGTCAGAATCAAAATATTTACAATTGGAAGTAGTCCTGAATACTAAATGTTTAAAGTCATGTCTATTGTCATGTAAGTAACCCAACATGAATTCCTCCTGATCGATTTCATCGTCATTTGCCATTTTTTCATTTAAAAAAAATTGTTTATAATGCTTTTAAGCTCAAAAATGCTTTATAATTCTGATAAAACTCTGTTTAATGCTTTACAATGCTTTTTAGACTTCCATAATGCTTATGCTTTTAAAAGTTTGAGCTTTTTCGATGAAGTAGGTGTGAGCTCTAAAACACTTTAAACCCACTATTTTGGTCCTAAATGCTTTTAATGCTTTTGGGTTACCTTGTTGATTACTTTTATTTCCTTGCCAGGAAAGTTTTATTTTATATTTTTTATTTATTGATCATTACGACAGACACAATTTAGGTCCAGAAGGTGTAGATCTAGATCCGCTGAGCACTCACT
>JAQFZC010008016.1:0-10604 GCA_034695205.1 Dicyrtoma fusca | reverse complement strand
ATGTGACTGTTCTGTTGAGAGAAGTAAGGATTGAATGATAATTTTTCATGTCTCACACGTCCCTTAAGTACTCAAAGAACGAGTAGGATATAAAACCTACGAGTAACTTTAGAGACTCTAAAATAGAACATATGAGTATTTTAATCCTCAGCGGATTAAACAATCCATTTCCAAGAAAGGATTATATTGCCAGATGCAGTCTTTCAGTAATCTTTTGCACATTTGCTGAAAGTTATTCCAAAGACTTATAAAGTCTGAGCAAATAAATGAACTACAAACGTTAAAAAATATATTATTTATAGAAATAGAATGAAAAACTGACTCGACCTATACTGTATAAAAAGACATTGCTCGACTGTTCTCATTTGTAAAATATATATTGATGTAAAAAGAACTCAAATTTTCAAATTTTTGAACTTTTAATTTTTATAAAAATGGCTCCTCCACTTTCCAAGCGCATGAAATTTAATCAAAATCAAATCAATAGTATGTCTCACATTTTACCGTTTACGCTATCAACCATAATTTATGCAATTATTGTAAAAACCAAAATATTTCAATAGCTATATCTTCTAAACTATACACAATATACAAATTCTGACTCGATTTTTGAGATCAGCGTATTTAAATCTATCAGAAAATGCATTAAAAATTTTGCTTTCAAAATTTTAATTTTTTTCATCTTTTTGATCGCAAAAAATTTCAAAATTTTGAAAAAATTTATTTTATTGCTTTTGGTGATTAATTAGACTACGGTGATTCTGAATATACTATTTGTAGCCGCGTACGACGCTTACTTATAGAGTTACAGCCGTTTGAAAATGTTCCTGAAAATTCAAAATTCTGAAGTACGGAGTTATAATTTTTTTTTATTTACAGGAACGAGTACATTGTGGACAACAAACCCGGGCGACTATGCTGTACTACATGACAATGAAGAAAACAGATTCCTGGAGGCTGCTATGGATGCGTATGAAGAGCATCAACAATTCCAAGCACCTGACAACGATGATAATCTCTTCCTTGGCGTTGGTAATTCGACGTCAACTGAAAATGCCATTCCAGAATATGCTCGCCTTTTAAATGAAATACGTCATCGTCTATTCTGCCCTCGATGCATGGTTGAGCTGGCAGATAAAGAAACCGCTGATGCTCATCTATTTTCAGTGCATAGTGATATGTTTAATACACAGCAAATGGGAGGTGGGGTAGAAACCAGTGGAATTATATTTCAACAACGAAATAATAATCATTTTTCCGCTGTTGCTACATTCTATGAAGCTGTTCTAACTAACTATATGTTTACTAGTGTCGACAGTTTATTTTCATCAACCAACAAACAGCTACATCAGGTACTTCACGATGAATTAAAAGAGAAAAAAGGTGTTAAAGTGTTGTTAAAAGTGTTATTTTGTTTTTGAAAAGAACGGTGATACAGAAGAGAGGTGGATTACTTCATTTGCCCTTATGCTTTTCCACAAAGCTAAAATTGACGATGTTATCAAAGCGTGCATGGGTAAAATCTTTTTTAGAATAGATGAAGACTGTGAGCGTGGTTCTGGCTTTGTCGTGAAAGAAATTTTGAAATATCATGTGGAGTGTTTTAAATTTAAGCCATTTCGAGGTGGGACTTATATGGAACTACCTGAACTTTTAAAGGAGAAACGATGTTTAATAAATGTTGACAATTCCAAAGATGGTGATAACAAGTGTTTTGTATGGTCAGTGCTGGCAGCAGAAGCAAACAAAGAGCGTTTATGTGAGGCTATTAAAGTTAAAAGGTACTATAAAGCGGCTAAAAAATTGAACTTAAAGGGTATTGAGTTTCCCTTTACTATTTCACAGCTACCTAAATTTGAACGACAAAACCCAAAATATCAGATTAGTGTGTTTTTATATGAAGACAATGGTGAACCTATACAAATGCTTAAGCCTTCAACCAGGTCTGAGAAATTCAAGGATGCTCGAATTATTATAGACTTTCAAGATGAGACGAGACAAAAAGAAGAAAGAATTAAGAATAGACAAAAAAACTGTCTAATATTATAAATGCTAACACTGTGCCTATATACGTCACCTCACAAAAAACTGTAACTGATAATACTGTTACTGTTGATTTGCTTTTAATTAGTAAAACTACACGTGTGAGTGAAACCAATGAATTAATTCACAAAGAACATTTTGTTGCTATTCGTGGTTATGATGGTCTTGGAAAATTTCTTACTGTACCTTCTACACCAAAGCGCTGTATGTGTAAATACTTCCTTCAAGGTTTTACAAGTTACAGTAATTTAACATTTCACACAGAAACGTGTGCGCTATATGGTGTTCAGAAAACAATTTTTCCAAAAGAAGAAGACAAGTACGTTGTGTTTAAAAACTATCAGTTCATGGTACCTTGTCCGTTTTGAATCTATGCTGATTTTGAGACCTACCTCCTACCAAATGAGAGTGGGGAACTTTCTATTAAAAAGAAACTACATGACAATTACAATTTTAAATTCTACGATGGTCAAACTGGTGGAAAAACAAAATATACTGAAATTCATAAAGCTTGTGGTTATTCCTGGATGTGTATTGCCGATCAAGGGGCGCTATATGAACAAACCACTTACTATGCTACATCAGATAATGAAGACGTAGCAAGAAACTTTATTCGTGAATTGACTGAATTTTGTGACAAGTTAAATAAAATAATGAAAATTAAATATAAAGAAAATGAAAAAAATATGATATTTACAAATGCTGACAAACAACTGCCAATTGATAAGTGCTGGTTCTGTAACAAAACCGTTAGTGTGCAAGACGCTGTTCGTCATCATGATCACTTTAGTGGAAAATTTGTAGGATATGCTCACTCTTCCTGTAATTTAGCTGCACCTGTAACTTACAAAATCCCTGTTATTTTGCATAATTACACAGGCTACGACTCTCATTTAATCATGCAAGTGCTCGACGATCCTTGTGTTAAAGACCCCTCAATTATTCCACTATCGAGTGAAAAGTTTGTTTCAACGACAATTAATTCCAACATTGTTTTCATTGACAGTATGAAATTCATGACAACTTCTCAAGAAAAACTAGTGTCTCAGCTGCGTGGTGTTGATGAAGATGAGCCATATTCCAAGAAACACTGGGAGGGCGACGATAAATTTAAAGTGACTAAAGAATTTATTGAATCCTGGAAAAAAGGTAAAGCCGACAAAGATTTAGTTCTACTACTACGTAAAGGTGTTTATCCATATGACTTTGTGAAAAAAGCCGACGACTTTAACCATCAGTGTCTACCTACCAAGGAGCAGTTCTTCAATAAATTAAAAATGGAAAAGGTTGAAGACATTGACTACAACCATGCTGTAAATGTGTGGGATAAATTTGGATGTGAAGACATAGGTGACTATCATGACCTTTATTGTGCCTTGGACGTTGCATTACTTGCCGATGTGTTTGAAAACTTGCGACATTTATTTTTAACCGAGTTTAAGTTAGATGCTGCTCAGTACCTAACACTCCCTATTATCAGTTGGGATATAGAGTTAAAATTTAGTGATATTGCTCTTGAGTATATAAAAGACCCTGATATGCATCTATTTGTCGAGTCGGCTATTTGTGGTGGTTTGTCCAGTGGTGGTTCTATTCGAAGCGTTATTGCTAATAATAAATATCTTGGTGCTTGCAAGTTTGACCCAACAAAGCCAGAAACGTATATATGGTATGTTGATGCCAACAATTTATATGGTAAAGGTTTATCTGGTTTTCTTCCTACTCACGACTTCAAATTCCTTCCTCAAAACCAAGTCAAGACAAAAGTTTTACAAAAGAAAAAATATTACGTTTAGATGTTAATGGTGCAGAAGGGTATATGATTGAGGCAGATTTGCATGTCCCAGATAATTTTCATGATAAGTTCAATGAATTTCCAATTGCTGCTGTAAAACGTAATGGTAATTTTAATTAACTCTCATCCTATTCAAAAGAATTGTGTAAAACATTAAAAATTAATGAAACTATGTTTAAAAATGAAAAGTTAATTGCAGATTTACATCCAAGAAAAAAATATGTTATTCATTATAAAGAACTCAAATTGTATTTAGAGTGTGGCGCTGTTCTTGATAAAGTACACAGAATTATTTCATTTAAACAAAAACCTTGGTTAGAAACATTTATTGCTTAGTGTACAGAAAATAGAAAGAAATCTAAAACTGATTTTGAAAAGGACTTTTGGAAACTAATTGTAAACTCTTTGTACGGGAAGATTATTCAGCAAATGAGAAAGCGTACTAATATTCAGATTGTTAGAAGTCCAATACAATTGTTAAATTTTGTAAAGAAAGCTACATTTAGTAATTATATTCCAGTAAGTGATAAAATTGGACTGGTTGTAATGAAGCGAACAACATGTCGTCTCAATAAGCCAATATATACAGGTGCTACATGTGTGAGTAGAGCTAAAACTGTTATGACTGACTTTCATTATAAACACATAAGTCCAAATTTTAATAATGTTAAACTTTTAATGACTGATACTGATAGTATGGCATACTACATTACAGGCCAGGATCCATATGTACATATGATAAATCACAGAAGTATGTTCGACACAAGTAATTTTCCACGAGATCATGACAATGTACGCTTAAAAGAATTGAATTTGTATGATAAGACTAATAACAAAGTACTTTGTAAATTTAAAGAAGAATGTCCAAATGCTCCTATTTATAAATTTGTATTCTTAAAGCCAAAAATGTATGCTTATGAAAAATGTGAGGGAAAACCTGAAGATAAAATTGTTAAACCAGCAAAGGGAATACCAAAAGATTATGTCAAAAAACATCAAACCTTTGAAAGTTATCAAAATGTATTTGATCATAATAAATGTCCAGAATTTACTGCTAAGTGCATTAGATCTAAAAATCATCAAAATATAGCTCTTGAAATTACAAAAAAAGGTCTAAATCCATTCCGTTTTAATGTAAACAAAACTGAATCCCTAGCCTTTAGACATTGTAAAATAAAAGAAATTGTAAAACAATAAAATGTGAATGTTTGTGAAATATGATTGTAAATACTATGATTATAATTAAAAGAAAAAAAAACAACTGTATAAAAAAACAAATTATTAATTGGTATGAAATTTTTATTTACATATAACTCAAGCATACTGGATTTGTATTCATTCCACATCTAACTCTCATCGTACAAGCATCAATTCATAAAATCATCAGGTACAAAGCATCCCATTATTTTTAAATATGGAATACTTATTTTTAGAAGTCCCTGTTGTTGCTGATATGCAGGGCACTCAGGATGATACAATTGAAAAAAGCAGTTCGATGCAGGCTAAAGAACTCGAATCAAGCTGTAAACCAGGTGATTTAATTGAGTTTTACCGTGGGAATTATTGTCACTGGGCAATGTGTTCAGTTTAGTCTGGATATGTATATAACATAGGAGCAGAAGACAAGCATAAAACCAAAGCAAAAATATCACTTGAAAAACAAGTTGATGTGGCTAATTCTGATAAAAATCCAGAACATCGTCGTGTTCGAATTAATAATAAAACTGGAAAGGCAGCATTACATGGTGTTGCAGCTTTACCACCTCAACGATCTTTGCAAGCAGCAGAAAACGTTTTAAATTCATTTGTACCCTACGATTTTCTGTCGACTAATTGTGAGTACTATTCCTGTCTTTGGAAGTTTGGACGTGGATGGACCGATCAAGTTGAAGACCCTATTCGAAAGACATTATTAAATGGAACAGGTCAAAACATAATTTATAAGCTGTTAAACTATGACTAGTTGGTAGTCTTAATATTATTCTCATCATGGACGTACCAATAATTGACTTACCTTCGTGCACCATTTTCGATGGTAGTCAGCGGTCCTACAATGAGTGGAAAAAGTGTTTTAACTAAAAGAAATAATAACTAAAAGAAATGAAATTAAATTTCCAAACGTTCAACATATTATTTACTGTTATGGAATAGACCAACTACAGGTTTTCAATTAAATGAAGACTGAAATGCCAGAAATTCAATTTCAAAAAGGACTTCCAACAGAATATGGTGATGATTTATTGAGTCCATACCTCTACATTCTGGATGATCTGATGGAGGAAGCGTCAAAATCAAAAGATGTTTTACAAGCTTTTGTACGAGGCTCTCACCATCGAAATTGTTCAATTGTTTTCATTACGCAAAATGTTTTTAATGATGGTCTACGGCCTCTTACTATCCATGCATGGAAATAGAATTCAGAGATTCGCTGTAGTTTACTAAAATATTCCAATGCAATCTTAGTAATGACGTTACCTAGTAATTTAGTAATATTATTTTTTTTATTTCTCGCTTTAGGTTATTGTTACATCAGAGGACTTTGAATATTTCATAGTGAGAAGAAACACTTACATTACTACTCGATGTAGTACCAATTGGTAATTAAACTCCAAACATACCTATGCATAAATTCCAGCCTTTATTTATTTTTAGCTAATATTATTGTGTAGTAGGCCACAGTACTTATGTGCTTTATGTAGGTAGTGTTATCGTTTCATCCAGTGTATTAAAGGTGTATGGGCATAAAAACTTAACTTGCTCAAACAAACAATGCATGCATATTTTACTAAATTTGGCACAGGTGGAAAACTAATTATTTGAAACGGAACGACTAGTATGTTTCCGAACATAACACACAAGGAAGTAAATAAATAACTTTTAGTTTCCTATGAATACCTAAGTGTAGACTGTGAGGGATGTTATACAAGTGTGTGATTACAAATTCTTACTACTGTGTGTATATCATTAGAATGACCACTATGCAATTATAGAATCATAGAGTTGAATAAAAATAATTATTATTAAAAATAAAATTAAACTTTTATTAACATTTGATCACATGGTACAGGGATCAACATTTCCAATTAATTTGTCGTATAATTTTTGTATTTCATTTGTATGTATTGTAACAATCACAATTAATTATAATCATCACTGCGAGCACTGCACTGCTTTCGCTTCATTCAGTTTGCAGTAAAATGGAGCAATATTTGTACCCAGAAATATTATCAATTAACTACATTATAGCTGTAAGTGCATTTTATATTTCAATATAAATCGCATTTAAATTCTTAGTAAACGGTAAAGGAAACGTTTGTATAAAATCCCATAGTTGCTATACAGTATACCTAATAAATTATGCACATTTGATATTTCTTAAAATAAATTCAGCATTCATAGTACAGAAATTACTGAAGGAATGTTATCGGGAAAATTATGTCTACAGATTCGCTTTTATTTATGCAATGACCTTTGCTATCATTTAATTTCGACCTAAAACAGTAATTCCTAGAAGTTCAAAACTGCAGTCGCAGAAACTACAATCTTAGTTCTAAGAAAGTGACTCATCCATAAATTCTGGGACCAAATCAGTATGCAGTACTGTAAGCTCATACAATTTTTTTTTAAACTCGCTTTTAGTACGAATGTGTATGGATGGAAATAGAATTCAGAGATTCGCTATACACTGTAGTTTACTTAAATATTCCAATGCAATCGTGGTAATGGCGTTACGTTACCTAATATTGTATGTATTATCTCTATACAAACCTATGTGTAACAGCCAGGGCTGTTAGATTAAAGCAGTTTTCAAAATTTCTTGGCTTCGGCCAAATGACAATTTTAATAACAATGAGAATGCGTATAGATTTGATTAATAAAGGTACTTAAAACGTGATATTTTCATGAATTAGGCAAATGTACAATATTCATCCAAAATACAATACACTACAATAGACTAATTTCATAGTATTGAGATTTCCAGTGTTATCTCTTTCCTTGTCAATACGCATCTGGCTAGTCAGTCTTTCTATTCCCCTGAATTGGCTCTCAATTCAGTTTCACTAGCTAATGACATTACAATAGTTATTGCTATTTACTGATAAAATTATAACATTTTTGAAAATAAAACAAAGGAAAAATAAGTAGCATTTCCATCTTTAAATTAATTCAAATTAAAAACAATTTAATATTATTTTATAAGTTGAAGCCATGACGGCATCAACTTTCTAACTGCACCACTATGCATAAATTGCAGACTTTATTTATTTTTAGCTAATATTATTGTGCAGTAGGACATAGTACTCATGTCATTTATGTAGGTAGTGTTATTGTTTCATCCAGTTTATTAAAGGCACATAAACTTACCTAAGTGTTTAGCTTAAAGGATGTTTTATAGCGTATGCATAGTACTCCTCTATAAAACTAGTATTACTTTCAAGCTATAGCTGTGCCTATGGTATTAATGAATAAAGAATCTTGATTTGTGGGAATTTTGAATTTCAAAACGAAGTTGGATTTACATTTATACATTTCCTCATTTCAGAGGTACATATGTATGTACGTAGTTTTGTGTGGTCCGGTGTACCGTATTATTATTTAAATTTTATTTGGAGCCGACTCATTTACTACATAACTGTCTCAGGGATCGGTGATAGGTCGTAATCTCGTGCTAGCTCATTGCCAAAAAGATTTATCATTTCTACTGATTTTACAGATGAAGAATTGGAATGGACTTTAAATAGTACAGCAATTAATAAATCAAATGGAAGACTTCCCTAATTAGATTTAAATGTAATTCCAGTGAAATGACTGTTTTAAACCAAGAAGCCGTGTCCATGTTATTGTTAAGCTACAAGAATCCACTCGTTATCGGTTCTCACATTTTCCAACTTGGTCGCCAGGTTGAAATAAGCAAAACGTACTGCAACAGTTTGTTGTAAATTTTATGGAGCAAGGCTCGCCATTTTTAACGCACCCGTCAGATGGAGGTGGCGGTGGAGGAGCACCCTTTGGGAGAACAACATTACGCAAACATTATTGTGCTCAATTCACAGTCACAAAAACATTGATTACACAAGTAAAATGCATTGTATTGAATTTCGTACTCTTAGGGCGCACTTTCCCGGGACAGATTCGTTTATCCGGCCAGCAATCGTCTCTCCACTCACTGTGGACGTGGAGAGTAACTCTCCACACTTTGGTATTAGATCTCTGGAATTTCAATTCATTCATCTGAACAATCCAGCCTCCTTCATTGCGAGTCGATTCCTCTCATATCTGCGAATACTTAACATGTTCATCATTTCTCTGTGTCGACAGTACGACTATTATACGAAGTATAAATCTGCTAATTAAGTAACTGCCTGTGTAATATTTAATTCCATTTTGTCCAAGTAACGTAAAACTACTGTGTGATCGGTCGGTGATCAACTAAACACCTTGACAAAAATAACCATATCGTGTAGTTTTGATCCTCTATTTTTTTGACTTACGATCGTCAATCAAAGTTAGCTCAGTTTTCAAGCGGTTATTATTGGTAATTTAAGTATATTGACGTGGTATAGTGGATGTTGCCCATAGCAACATTCACATGTTAGTTGTTATTACTATTATGAATATTATTTGTTAGATTTTGTAATGCCATTGCCATTGCCAGTAGTGGTGTGGTGAAGCCACTGTAGCCAAATCAAATATTGAATTAATCAGTCGTGGACTTCGGTCCCGGCTGGACGTGGCATTGTTGGCTTTGGAATTTGAATTTGGATTCATGAAATTTACTCTGCGATAATTTTCCTTTTACTACTTTGTAATAAATATTTCATTAACTTGTTGCTGACAGAACTTCATAGTTGGTAACTGAGCTAAGCTTTTATTGTAGTTTCGAGTGTCAGTTGCGTAATTTACTTAAGTTAAGAAGAGAGAAAACTAGAGAATAGTCGAAATCTCATCAATATATATACTTATGTGGGTTATACTCTGTTCAGAAAGGTCAAATGAGGGTACTTTAACTAAGTTTTAATTCGTGTTGCCGTTCTTCACAGTCAACCTTGACAGTTTTAAAGCACTACTTTTAACTCTTAAATTAATTAAAAAATTATTCTGTGTTGCATTTATTTTGCAGAAACCTCTCAACTATCAAAATGGGCAAAGGTCGTGGTCAGTTACTGCCTGTGTAATATTTAATTCCATTTTTTCCAAGTAACTTAAAACTACTGTGTGATCAGTCGGTGGTCAACTAAACACCTCGACAAAAATAGCCATGTCGAATAGTTTTGATTTTTTAACTAATACTAACCTCAGTTTTGTTGACCTTGTACGAAACGTAAACACAGAAGAAAAAGCCATCGAATTATTTAAGAGGTTTAAACTGATTAATTACAACATTGATGGTGATTATGGTGAGGGGGATGGGAGTCGAGATGGGATTCTGGATCATAGTAATTGACGTAAATTGAGACAGGATTTCCAAGATAAGGATGGAAGTCGAGAAGGTGGTGCTAGTGATTCGAGTGATGATTGTGTGGTAATCAGTCCACCGTCATTTCACGAAGAGATTGAAAAGGAGGGGAAGGAGGATGAGAATAATGGGCCCGAGGAGCGGGGCCGTGTTTTGGTGAATGTTGCTAATCCAGATGAAAATCCGGACATTTTTTTAGCACCACAAATCGCTCGGGCTGTGAAACCTCATCAGTAAGGACACCACATTTATGCTCAATGAGCGTTTTCAATTATGCTTTTTACCTTCGTAAATTATGCTCGATTATGC
>JAQFZC010008015.1:0-10604 GCA_034695205.1 Dicyrtoma fusca | reverse complement strand
AAACACAAACACAGGTCGACTTCCCATTCTGTCGCCCCGCTTGGACTCTTCCCTGCTTCCTTTACTCTCTTTGTCACCTTTGGCCTCTGCCAATTTCTGGCGGGCCGACTGATTTGGTCAGTTCTTGTGATCTGCTCACTCCTTCCTTTACAGAACGAATGCACGATCATAACTCGTAAGGGGAATGTTCAAAGGGGGAATAGTTCAGAGGGGAATAGTTCGTAAGGGGAATTATCCCGAGGGGAAAAGAGCATAAGGGGAATATGACACAAGGGCAATAGTCATAAGAGGGATTTTGGCACAAGGGCAATTGTGTAAGGGGAACAGGGAAAGGGCAATAAGACAAGGGGAACGGGAGTAAGACCGATTAATTTTTTTAATTAACACTTTTTCAAATTAATCAGTCAGGGTACTGATTTATTTTTATTTATTATTTATCATTATTAAATTCTCAATAGTCTGTTATTTTTATTATAATAACAAAACTTATTCTAACAAACTTTGACTATTTTCAGGATAGCACAATGGACTCTACCAAATTCTGCATTCGCGTAGTTGTGTATCGACTATGTATTTGGAGTGTGCGCAGGACACACAACGCTCTTATATATACTTCAAAGTACGATGGGTAAAAAAAAGCCTCTGCTGCACAACTGACACTTAAACGGCTTGACGCTCCAGTAAATCAATTTATGACTTGTAACTACACCAAACTAATTTAACGGAAATAACGATGAGACTGCTGATCTAAAGTTGGTTTTTGAATACATTTTTCAAATTGGGAAATTAAGTGAAAATGTTGAAAAAACACATAAAAGTCATTTGCATTCAAAAATGCTGGACTAAACACCAATACTATGTGTGATTACTTTTAAATTGGTGCATTACACGGGCATGAGTAAACGGTTTCTATTTCATATTGTCGTTTCTGTGGAAATTTTTGTGTATTCATTTTATTTAATATAAATATACTTTCAATAACTATAATTACACCCTACATTGTATTTGATATGTTGTTTCGGTTGAAACTGACGATTAACCGCAAAAAAATTGAACGAAATAAGAACATACTTCTGGTCAAAAATCTATGACGACTCAGCGCCAACATTTGAAAATCATATTAACGATAAATATTATATTTGTGCCGTTGTAAAATCGCACGTAGTACATTTGAATTTCTTTTGCTTCGCCATCCACGTGGTATCACTTTGCTTCGGATTTTTCTTGCAGGTCCTCATATGGCCTATTTTATTTAAGCGTGCAGTTATTCTTTTTTCGCAAAAGTCGGATTTGTACAATAGTTCTCCTGTATGTGTTCTTACATGACCATCCAATGAGTCTTTTGTAAAACACTTGTATTTGCACAGAGCACAAACAAACAGCTTTTCCCCGGTGTGCACCAGTAAGTGACGTTTTAAACTATAATTATCTGACGTGGCAAACTTGCAGGGTTGATGGTGATACTTGTAAGGTTTTTCTCCCGTGTGTCGACGGATGTGATTTTTGAGGCTGCTGCAATATTTAGTCGTAAAACTACACTGAGTGCACTGAAATTGATTTAATGCTAAGGATTTTTATTTTTTAAATTCCAGCTGGCCTACGTGACCATATATAGTAGATTACTATAAGAGACGAAAGATGCCAGCTAAGACAACACCTTAAATACAATCCCACTCACAGCAGTTGGCTATGGCAACTAAAAGCAAAAATTTATTAAAGCGTCTTGGAATTACGAAAACTCTACAACTGAAACTGAACAAACTCAAACGAAGTGAAATTCTGAAAGCTACCAAACAAAAATGGTTTGTCGAAAAAACTTCTCCCGTGCAAAATAGGTACACGTGCCTTTTCTCCGACAACTCCGACTGCAGTTTTGAAGCCTCAGCTTATGCACAACTAAAACTTAATAAACTAACTGTACACCCTTCCATC
The DNA here is from genome assembly GCA_034695205.1 of Dicyrtoma fusca. Taxonomy (NCBI): domain Eukaryota; kingdom Metazoa; phylum Arthropoda; class Collembola; order Symphypleona; family Dicyrtomidae; genus Dicyrtoma; species Dicyrtoma fusca. The sequence continues at coordinate 8,672 of JAQFZC010008015.1, read as the reverse complement.
CTGCCTTACAAGTCTTACACTCAACGATGCAGCTACTTCTCAAACCATGGTACACATGGAGCACACGCACCGGATATTTGTGTGGCACCCCTGCAAGTACGATAACTGTGATTTCAAGTCAAAAACAAGATCTGTTCTAAAGCGCCACTGGATCAAAGATCATGGCGAGAAACCTTACAAGTGTCACCAGTGCTAATACTTACTTTTTCGAAAGCTTGCAGATGTTTGATATTCATTCATATTCCTCCGTGACAGCATATATAATCGTCCTGCGTTAATATTTGATTTCCTGTTAATTCCATTCACTAAAATTTGAGTGTCCAATAAATCGAACAATTTTATACTCGTGTTTGATACGTAATTTAGATTTATTAAAGAAATAATATTTATTAAATTGTACTTATGTTTTTGATTATTTTACGCTATAGTAATTGCTATTTCTTCGGTCAAATACTTTTTGATAACTTTTTAAAAACAAATATGCGGTGAGCCCAACAAAATGACGAAAATTGAAAAGCGCACTATGCTGTAATGTACACATGCATGCTGGGCTGTCAAACATGACAATTTCGATGCAATTTAAAATTTTATTAATCATAACGGTAGTTTTTGAGTTTTTGAGCTAAAAATCGATTCCCGTGACTTATAATCCGGAATTCTAACATTAAGCAGTAAAGTCTTCCTTCTGGCGCACTTCGAGCTGCAGTTTAATTTAAATGTTGTGTGTGTTACCAAAATCTCAAATTGCCCTGTCGTTTTTACTTATACTATTTCCTTCTATTATATCTACACTATTCTGGTTTTGACTTTAGGATTAAATGAAGATGAAAACTAAGAATGGTGTGTTGACTGAAGGCCACCAGAAACTAAACAATCCACTAAGGCAACAACATTTTGGGTTCAGAATTAGGAATCTAGATTTACTGGCAATACTAATAACCTACATAAGCGTATATTATATTCTGCTTCTATATTTCATGGTAAATGACATGCATTACATTCTTTTTTTAGCATATTCATGTTTTTTTAATATATGTATATTTTTAATAAATATCATTACACCTTACATTGTACTTGATATGCCATTTCGGTTCAAACTTCAGTTCCTGAATATCCACAATAAGTAAAAAATGAACGAAATAGGAACAAACTTGTGGTCAAAACATTTATCATGACTCAGCTCCAACATTTCAAAACTATATTTACAGTATATTTTGTTGTATTTTTATTTGGTTTGATTAAGCTTCATCTTATGTGCTTTAGCACTTTTGTTTGCAGGATTTAACTTGCAGGACCTTTCGTGCATATTTTTATTGCAAGGCTGAGTACAACCCTTTTGGCAGTACTGACAGACGTGCGGTTTCTCCCCGGTGTGTGTCAAGAGGTGATTTTTTAAGTTTGAGGAGTTGTAAAACGTTTTCAAGCAGAACTGACAAGAAAATTTCTTTGGAAGATCTTGTTTACTGTGTATTGTTATGAAATGTATGTTAAGACTCCGATTTCTAGCTGTAGTGAAGTCACAGTGAGAACATTTAAATGGCTTTTCTTTTGTGTGGGTCGATAGATGGCGATTAAGAGCACTTCTTGTTGAACAATTAAAGTTACAAAGTTTACATGAGTATGGCTTTTCCCCCGTATGCGATCTTAAATGAACACGCAGGCTGCAACTTTCTACTGACGCGTACTTGCACAAGTGACACTTAAACTTCTTTGGCTTTTCCACCCATTCTGTGTCGTTTAAGCTGGGATTAAATTTGCATCTCTTCTCATGAGTATTTTTGTGTCCCGTCTGTGAGAATCTGCTTTCACAAAAATTACATTTGTAGGGCTTCTCTCCCGTGTGACAGAAAAAGTGAGCACGCAAGTCTCCCTGTAGCTTAAAACGCTTCGTGCAAAGAGAACACTGGAATGGCTTTTCGCCGGTGTGAATCATTACGTGATGTTTAAGAGTATGTGCTTTTGCCGTTGTAAAATCGCACGTATTACATTTGAATTTCTTTTGCTTCGCCTTCCACGTGGTATCACTTAGTTTCGGATTTTTCGTGCAAATTCTCATATGACTGTTTTTATTTGATATTGTCGTGATTCGCTTGTCGCAAAAGTCGCATTTGTACAATTTTTCCCCCGTATGTGTTCTCACGTGAACTTCCAGTGTGTGTTTTGTGAAGCACGTATATTTGCACAGGGTACATGCAAACGGTTTTTTCCCGGTGTGAAGCTGTAGGTGGCGTATTAAGTTTGAATTGTCAGATGTGGCAAACTTGCAGCGGTGGCACTTGTAGGGTTTTTCTCCTGTGTGTTGACGGATGTGAATTTTAAGACTCTGGAAATAATTAGTTTTGAAACTACAATAAGAGCACTTGAAATGATCTCCTTCGTACTTATAGTTTGACTTGGTGCTTGTGATCACGTTCAGCTTGGTCAGTCGTATTGCAATAGAGTGTGTAATCCCAAACTTGCTCAGAAGTTTTTTGTTTGCTGTAGAAATTTGATTTCGTTTTGCCATTTTAGTTATGACTACTGCTCTGGCAAAAATTTGTTAGAATATTTGAATCAAATGGAGCTTAGTAAAACGCACCTTCGAACCACTGCTCTGAAATAGTTCTCATGTCGAAGTCGAAACCGAAAATAAAGTGAGGAACCCAGAAGCGTCTTTCTTTAAAACAAAAAAAGGTTGGGTAAACGGCTACTGCGCTGTTATTATTTAAGTGTACAGGTAGGTAAGATAAAAATACTTTTATGGCTTTACACCAAAAGGGTCAAAGTAATTCTAAGGAACATTCAAAATATTTTTGTTTATCAAGAATTCCATCTTTTATATATAAACTATTTTGTGTCGGTTTCTCGTTTTTCCGTTAAACAGAAATATCTACATTCAAGAAAACGTAGAAAAGATCCCAGTTTAGATTTCGGGGTTACAATTTCCACATTTTTAATCAGCATAGTTTAAGGCTTATAGTCTCGCGTTGATTTCCTAATTCTAAGAAATAATACAGTCATAGAGTATTAGTAGTTTTTACTAGTGGCCAGGTTAATTTTGGCGTGACATTGGTGCATAGTTCACGCTCCCGAAATTAATTTTCAAGGGTACTATTATTACACGTGTAAGACGTGTACGGTGAGGTTGACTTGTACACTAGTAGTAACTGACTGTAAACAGCTAAAATAATTTGGCGCTAAAGTTTAAATGTGGAAAGTTACTCCTACTTCAACTAATTAGAACTAATTAACGGTTACTCGAATCCTCAAAGTAACTATTTATAATGCTCGCGCTGTATTTCTTGGTGAATGGCATGCAGAAAATTTATTTTTTATTATGTCCGTGTATTTTGTACAATTGAATTTTTAATAAATATCACAACACCTTGTATTGCATTGCATATTTTGTTAAGGTTCAAAATGAGGATAAAACACGCGTGAATTGGGAACAAAGTTTTTACAAAAACATGTGTCGTGACCATGACTCAGTTTAAACATTCAAAAATCTTTATTTACAGTTTATGTTTATTACGTTCCAATAAAGACATTAAAAAAAATTAAATAAACCATTATTGAAGAAAACACTTATTTATAAGGCGATTTTTAAAAAAAATTATTTTTAAAAAATAGCTCTTTTAGATTTGTTTGATTTGGTTTCATCTTGTGTGCTGTATAAGCTACTTGTTTGCAGGATTCAATTTGCAGGACCTTTCGTGAATTGTTTTATTGCCAAGCTGTGAAAAGCCTTTTTGGCAGTACTGACAGACGTGCGGTTTCTCTCCTGTGTGTGTCAAAAGGTGGACATTTAAGTGGGTGGAGGTGTAAAACTTTTTCAGACAGAACTGACACGAATATTTCTTCGGTAGAACTTGTTTATTGTGAACTTTTAGGACGTGCAAGTTAAGTTTATTATTTTCAGCTGAAGCGTAGTCACAGTGGGGGCATTTAAATGGCTTTTCTTTTGTGTGCGTCATTAGGTGGGCATTTAGATGACCACTTGTTGCAGATTTGTAGTTGCAAAGTTTGCATGAGTAGGGTTTATCCCCAGTATGGGTTCTTAAATGAACGTTTAGACTGCGACTTTCAATTGACGAGTACTTGCAAAAGTGGCACTTAAATTTCTTTTGCTGTTCCACCCATTCAGTGTCTTTTAAACTGGGATTGAATTTGCATCTCTTCTCGTGGAGGCTTTTGTTTCCTCTCTGCGTGAATCTGTTTTCACAAAAAGTACATTTGTATGGCTTTTCTCCCGTGTGTGTGGAAATGTGAACACGCAATTCTCCCCGTCGTTTAAATCGCTTGGTGCAAAGGGTACATGGGAAGGGCCTTTCGTCCGTGTGAATCAGTACGTGAACTTTTAGATACTGAGCTTCTGCCGTTTTATAATTGCACGACGTGCATTTGAATTTCTTTTGCTTTTCAACCCACGTGGAATCATTTTGCTTCGGATTTTTCTTGCAAATTCTCATATGACTGGTTTTATTTGAACCTACTGTGAATTGTTTTTCGCAAAAGTTGCACTTATATACTTTTTCTCCTGTGTGGGTTCTTACGTGAAGATTTAGTGAGTTTGTTGTGAAGCACTCATACTTGCAAAGAGCACAAGCAAACGGTTTTTTTCCATTGTGCAGAAGTACATGGCGTTTTAAATTAGAATTATATAATGTGGCATATATGCAGTGGTCACACTTGTATGGCTTTTCTCCTGTGTGTTGACGGATGTGAATTTTAAGGCTTTTGGAATATTTAGTCTTGAAACTACAATAAGAGCACTTGAGGTGATCTTCTTTGTGCTTATAGTTTAACACGGTGCTTGTAATCACATTTAACTTCGTCAGACGTATTTCAATGGTGTGTGTAATCCCAAACTTTCGCATAAGTTTTTTGTTTGCTGTAGAAATTAGACTTTGTATGTCCATATTAGGGATTACTAGTTCTGTAGCAAAAGACTTTCCGAATAATTGAAATGAACAAAGCTTTGAAAAACGCTGCGCCAAACCACTGCAGTGGAATAGTTCTTTGGTCGAAGTCTAAATCGAAAGTAATATATGGGACCCAACACACCTTTTTTGACCCTAGAATAGGTTGGGTAAACACTACCGTGCATATCTTTTCTATTTAAGAGCAGGCAGAAGTATAAGAGATGAATAATGTTATGACAAAGTATACACCAAAACGGTCAAGGTATTAGTTTTAAGGAACATCCAAAATATTTTTGTTTGTCACATATTCTATTTTTAAGTACACATCAATGTGTGTTGGCTTTACGGTTTCCATTTAAACCAATATACAGCTAAGAAAACCAGCATCAAGTACATAAATAAGAGTGAGTTATGTTGACTGATGCCTAGTCTAGTCTAGTCAACCCGACCGAAAAGCAGAAAAGTCTAGTCTAGTCTGACTAGACTCGGTTAGCATTGTGTTTAAGATGGCTGTCAACTGTTTTGAGATAGATAACGTGAGGCAAAGTGAATATTAATTAAAATATTCTGACGTCATTACCTTTAACATATATACTAAACAAAATATGCATGCATGTGTAGTCTCTAAAAATTTTGTTTATTTTCTAGGGAAATATATATACGGTGTGTTGTGTGTAATACCAAATTTACCTACAATTGCCTTGTCGGTTCTACTCACAATATTTGCTTCCATTGTATCCGTGCAAGTGTCAGCTTCAAGATTTTGTAGATAAACAACACTCCTGGTTGCCCAAGTGAGCAAATCAGAAACTCGACCCTTGGAGATAGCTCCTTCTGATATGGAGATTGTAGAATAATGACGCTTTGAAAATGTTTTGACGGTAGCCTTGTTTATCGTGAGTAGGGTTTCGTTTTGTAGAAGCGACGTGTTGAAGAAGGCCACCAGAACATCAACAGTCCACGTTATACAAAAACACATTTTAGGCTCAACATTATGTAGGTTTATTGGCATTTAAAAAAGCCTCCCTACGGGTATGTATCTTTAATTATGTTCTGCTTCCACAATTCATTGTAAATGGAGTGCGGTGCATTCATTTTTTAGAATATCCAAGTTTTGTTAATATATACTTTATAATAAATGTAATTACACGCTACATTGTATTTGTTATGTTATTTCAGTTCAAAAAGACGATTATCCGCAACAAGTAAACAAAATTAAATAAACAAGTACAAACTTCTGATCAAAACTATATCATGACTTAGCTCCAACATTTTAAAACCAAATAATTAACCGTATAGTTTATAGTATTTTTATTTGGTTTGATTAGGCTTCATCTTTTGTGCTCTAGCATTTTTGCTTCTAGGATTTAACTTGCAGGACCTTTCGTGCATATTTTTATTGCAAAGCTGTGTACAACCCTTTTGGCAGTACTGACAGACGTGCGGTTTCTCCCCGGTGTGTGTCAAGAGGTGAACATTTAAGCTTAGCCTGGTGTAAAACGTTTTCAAGCAGAACTGACAAGAGAATTTCCTCGGTAGAACTTGTTTACTGTGTATTGTTATAAAATGCATGTTAAGACTCCGATTTCGAGCTGTAGTGAAGTCACAGTGGGAACATTTAAATGGCTTTTCTTTAGTGTGGGTCCCTAGGTGGCCATTAAGACCATTACTTGTTGAACAATTGAAGTTACTTTACATGAGTATGGCTTTTCCCCCGTATGGGTTCTTAAATGAACGCGCAGATTGCTTCTTACCACTGACGAGTACTTGCACAAGTGACATTTGAATTTCGTTTGCTATTCCACCCATTCTGTGTCGTTTAAGCAAGGATGTGATTTGCATTTCTTCTCATGCGTATTTTTGTTCCCTGTCTGTGAGAATCTGCTTTCCCAAAAATTGCATTTGTAGGGTTTCTCTCCTGTGTGTGCGAAAATGTGAACACCCAAATCTCCCTGTCGCCTAAAACGCTTCTGGCAAAGGGAACACTGGAATGGCTTTTCGCCGGTGTGAATCATTACGTGATGTTTAAGAGTCTGTGCTTTTGCCGTCGTAAAATCGCACGTAGCATACTTGAATTTCTTTTGCTTCGCCATCCACGTGGTATCAATTAGCTTCGGATTGTTCTTGCAAATTCTCATATGTCTGTTTTTATTTGAGTTTGAAGTGCTTTGCTTGTCGCAAAAGTCACATTTGTACAACTTTTCCCCTGTATGTGTTCTCACGTGATCTTGCAGTGAGTGTTTTTTGAAGCACTTATACTTGCATAGAGTGGTTTTTTCCCGGTGTGAAGGAGCAAGTGACGTGTTAAATTAGAATTGTCAAATGCAGCAAACTTGCAGCGATGACACTTGTAGGGTTTTTCTCCCGTGTGTCGACGGATGTGAATTTTAAAGCTCTTGGAATATTTAGTCTTGAAACTACAATGAGAGCACTTAAAATGATTTTCTTTCTGCTTATAATTTAACTGTGCACTTGTCAGCAAATTTACCTTGGTCAGACGTATTTCAAGAGAGTGTGTAATTCCAAACTCCCGCAGAAGTCTTTTGTTTTCTGTGGAAATTTGATTCGTTGTTGCCATTGTGGATTAATACTGCCCTAGCAAAAATTCGTTTGAATATGTGAAATAAATGGAGCTTTGAAGAACGCACCTTCAAACCATTGAGCTGAAATAGTTCTAAGGTCGAAGTCTAAACCAAAAATAAAGTGAGGGGCCCAGAAGCGTCTTTGTTCGACTCAAGAAAAGGTTGGGCAAACGGCTACTGCGCAGTTGTTATTTAAGTGTACACAAGGGTAAGGTAAAATTAAACTTTTATGACTAAACACGAAAAAGGTCAAGGTAGTTTTAGGGAACATTCAAAATATTTTTGTTTGTCAGGAATCCCATCTGTATGTATAAACTGCTTTGTGTTGGTTTCTCGTTTTTCAGTTAAACAGAAATACATCTAAGAAAACATAGAAGGCATCCCAGTTTTAGATTTCAGGGTTTACATTTCCACATTTCCAGAAATAAAATATAGTTCAAGGCTCAAAGTCTCAATTTGATTGCCCTATTCTGAGACAAAATGCAGTAACTAATGTACTGGCAGGTAGTTGCTACTATTAGCTAGGTTTCCAGGAACAAACACTCCAAGTGCGATAACTGTGACTTCAAAGCAGAAACAAGATCCGCACTAAAGCGCCACTCGATCAAAGATCATATGAGAAATCCTACAAGTGTCAGTAGTGCAATCTGGGTTTGAAATCTGGCTGAATCGTGCCTGCATAACTGCTAATTCGAAATGAATTTCGCGAAGATAGTATATAATATTAGAATTATACGGTAAAGTTGACCAGTACACTAGTGGTAACTGGTTGCGAGTGTTAGTAAACAGCTAAAATAATTTGGCGCTAAAGTTTAAATGCGGAAAGTTACTATATACTAATTCAACTAATTAACGATTAATCTATTCCCCAAAGTAACTATTTATAATACTGACGCTTTAGTTTTTGGTAAATGGCATGAGTAAAATTTATTTTTTATTATGTGCTTGTATTTTGTACAAATGAATTTTTAATAAATATCATTACACCTTATATTGAATTGCATATTTTGTTAAGGTTTAAAAAGATGATAGAATACGCGTGAAGTAGGAACAAAGATTTTCAGAAAACAATTTGTCATGACTCAGTTTAAACATTTAAAAACCTTTATTTACCGTGCCTTCTATTTAGTTTTCACAAAAACATTAATCAAACCCATTGTTAAAAAGCGATTTTTAATCAAATTATTTC
>JAQFZC010008014.1:0-10605 GCA_034695205.1 Dicyrtoma fusca | reverse complement strand
ACTTTTTCAAAACGGTCAAATCTAGTAAATAACACTTTTCAAAATGGTTAAATCTAGTAAATAACACTTTTTCAAAAAAGTCAAAACTAGTAAATAACACTTTTTCAAAAAAGTCAAAACTAGCAAATAACACTTTCAAAATGTTACAAATCTATAAATGACTGTTTTCAAAATGGTCAAAACTAGAAATTACCATTTTCAAAAGCATTCAAAACTAAAAGTATATTACCGTTTCGAAAAGGGTAAAATACTCTAAAATGAGGAAATCAAGCTCATTTTACGTTGGTCATCAGTCAGCCTTGAAAGTGTTTGTTGGTTGTTGAGGCTCAATTGGATGTGTGCCCTTTTGTTTCTACGCAGGTGTTAAGTTCGTGTGGACTGGGAAAGGTGGACGAGAAGTGAAAGGTGTTTGGTGCGAAAGGAAGTAGATTTATTTCCCAGCCAAATACACTTGTGCTTTCTCTCTCTCTCTTTCTCTCCCCATTTCTCTGTCCTGCAAATACAAATCCTAATGAAAGGACGGGAAGTAGCCCAGAACTACATTTCAGTGGTCATTCGGCGAATAGTGGGTGAGGAAGCAAAGAGACCGTTTCCCAAAATTAGGAAACATCTTTTTACAAAATGAAAAATGGCCTATTTACAAATTTTGGAAAGCCATCCGTTTTTGAAAAGGTGCAGTAATAAATTAGTTATTTTCTTTCCCTATTTCTTCCACATATGCTATTTAATAAATTGTAAATAGACAAAAGTGTCATTTTTAAATTTTTTCTCAATTCACCACGTCAGTATAACTGTCCATTGTTTCCATACTAATACAACACTCATACTCTCACTTACGTTGGATCAAGGGGCCTTGCACAAATGACTTCTTCCCAAAATATGCGCCCTTTCCCTCAAAAAGAGAAAGTTGATAGATAGACCTACTGACCTATAGTTCCTGGTTTTCCCATTTCTGAAAAGCAAACATAATTAGGGAGTGCCCCATAATACTAATAGTATTAGCGTAATCCCTAGTAAATAAAACAAATGCCCACACAAGACCAACTAATGCTCCCTGGCCCTGTCTGAAAAGGCAAAGACTGGCCTAACCTGTCCTTTTTTCTTCTCCAAAGTTGCTTTCTCCTTTACTTTCTCCCACCATCCCAGCAAATAGGATTATGATGGAACAAGAGACACACAAGAGAAAGTGACATATAAAAAAAAGAGAAAGTTTATAAACAATGTCGATAGTTATGGTCGCACGTGCTCTTCACCAAACAAACATCCAAAGTGTCGTAATTCACGTTTTCTTTTTCTGTCCATGAAATACCCATTGCATTGCAATCAATTTCCTATATATTTAGATTGCTACCTATATGTAACATTATGTTTTAAATAGTATAGGGAGTAAATTTTCTAATTCTTGTTATTCTTTCAAGTGGTTTGTAGTAACAGTAACATTTAAAAATATTATACATAATTCTCTTGTCTAAAGGCCTAAAGTCCTAAATGGAGAAAAACCTATTAATTTCCTTCCTACAGTGTTTTACAACTGAGCAAATATTCCCATCCTTCCTTCTCCTTTATTTCCTCGCTGTCGGCAGTGTAACATAAAAGTATAAAAGCTACATCAGTAAAGAAATGGTGGTCCCTTTCATCACTTTGTACTTTGTCCTTGGGAGTTCCTTTTGAAGCCCGCGTAGGCTATTAAACCGTCTGAAATAAAATATCAAAGACACCTTCAAAACAAACATTAGCCAATTTAGGTACCTGTCAAAATGAACCTTCCTCATACTTTCCTACTTTTACACCCTCAGACTGCCTATACACAAAATATAAATGGAAGCCGAAAGCACTGAATCTCTTGAGGCGGCTACATACGTTTAATTGTGACCAATGTGGAAGAAATTTTCATAGTTTATGTTTACTTTACTACTAATTTGTGAAGGAGCTAAAAATAAAAACGCGAAAAAACGCGTGTCATTCATTATAGAGTATAGTTTCACTGTCCAATATATATATAGCCAAACTGCTTTTACAAAAATTGCTATAGTTTTTATGTATACGTAGGTATGTAGGTATGTACATGGGTTTGAAAGGCTACTTTCACTTTCACCGCCGCTACTATCCCCAGCTAGTTAAGTAATTGGTATTGCTATAGGGAAAGTGACATTATATAAATGTATATACCGTAACTGTATTTAGCTGCTATGTATGTACATAGATAACTACCCGCTGTTATATGAGTGATTGAGCGCATGTACGTAATTACGTCGGCATATGATGAACCTAGTAAGAGGAAATAAGCGGACGTAATAGAAAATTAGAAAAGTAGTAAAAAGTAAAATCGGATTCGGGATTTAAACGTCCGCTTTTCCAGTTCAAATCAATTTCGTCCTGTCTTTCTAAGCTGCTACTAGAAGCAATAGAATTTAGACTCCCGGCCCGGCCCTATGCACTACACGGGGCCTATATTTATAATTATACCAGCACCAGCTATTGGAAGGTGTGTAGTGCATGCCTCCTGTGGATGGATGGGTGCCTTTATACTGCTGCTAGCTTTGACGATATATTATTTGCTCTTAGTTTGTACGATTGAGAGGGAAAATGAATCTTTTCACAAGATATTTTTCTTTCGACTCAGTGTAGTGAGAATTCTATAAGCTTCCTAAATGCCCGGGCTTTCCTTTCCTTCCCTTCCACTAAGAATTTCAAATTCACTTTCGCCTTGCCCCACTCTAAAAGAATGTACCGTTCATCTCTTACTTGATTCTCGGAGGCTAGGTTGAAAACTGGAGAAAGCATACTCACGTTTTCATTTTTTATTGGTGTCAGTATGCTGTTAATCGTACGTGTTTTGCAGTTTTCAAAAATAACTAGGTATGTGAAAAGTATTTTAAAATTTTGAGTTCTTTAAAGAATCTTTATAAGCATTGATTTTTGAAGAAATACCTTTGAAAAACGTTTCTATTAACAACTTATAGTTTCTATTCAACTTTCTCCCAAACATATAACGTTTTTATTGTTTAAATTCTGTGGTTGAAATGTAGGTTCTATTTAAATGTGTTTTCAAAAACGTAATTTCCAGTAAATCACTTTCTCCAAAGAGTAGTTTCAATTAAAATACTTTCTCCGCAGCGCAGTTTCAGTTAAAATACTTTCTGCAAAGAGCGGTTTCAATTATAATACTTTATCTAAAACGTTGTTTCAATTAAAATACTTTCTCTAAAGCGCAGTTTCAATTAAAATATTGTCAACGCGCAGTTTTATTTTGAATAATTTCTCTAAAGTGCAGTTTAGTTTTCAATACTTTATTCCAAGTGAAAGCTCATTTGAAATACTTTCTCTACAGTGAAAGCTCATTTGAAATACTTTCTCTACAGTGAAAGCTCATTTGAAATACTTTCTGCAAAGCGCAGTTTTATTTTAAATACTTTCTGCAAAGCGCAGTTTTATTTTAAATACATTCTGCAAAGTGCAGTTTTATTTTAAATATTTTCTGCAAAGCGCAGTTTTATTTTAAATACTTTCTGCAAAGCGCAGTATTAATTTAAATATTTTCTGCAAACCGCAGTTTTATTTTAAATACTTTCTGCAAAGCGCAGTATTAATTTAAATATTTTCTGCAAACCGCAATTTTATTTTAAATACTTTCTGCTAAGCGCAGTTTTATTTTAAATACATTCTGCAAAGCGCAGTTTTATTTGAAATACTTTCTTCAAAGCGCAGTTTTATTTTGAATACATTCTGCAAAGCGCAGTTTTATTTTAAATACATTCTGCACAGCGCAGTTTTATTTTTAATACTTTCTCTAATGTGAAACTTCATTTTAAATACTTTCTCTAATGCGCAGTTTCATTTAAAATATTTTCCCCAAAGTGAAACGTTTTTAAAAATACTTTCTGGAAAGCGCAGTTTCATTTAAAATACTTTCTTCAAAGCGGAGTTTCAATTAAAATACTTTCTCTAATGCGCAGTTTCATTTAAAATATTTTTTTAAAATACTTTCTGCAAAGCGCAGTTTCATTTAAAATACTTTCTCCAAAGCGGAGTTTCAATTAAAATACTTTCTCCAAAGGACAGTTTCAACTAAAATATATTTTTTAATGCGCAGTTTCAATTAAATATTTTATACAAAGCGCAGTTTCAATTAAAATACTTTCTCTAAAGCGCAGTTTTAATTAAAATATTTTATACAAAGCGTAGTTTGAAGTGACTAGTTGGAAGTTGACGGTAACTCAAGTCAATACATTTGAAGCAAGGAAGTAAGAGTCTCTTGAGATAAAGATAACGGGAAGGATAGGATTATATTTTTACCTCAAATTCATCTTGTTTCGCTGTAATACTGTCTTCCTTAAAATTCTCCGTACAGATATAATAAAGGACGTATAGCTATAGAGGTATATATACCCATATATGTATATTCGTAGCATATACTACCTCTACCTATACGAGTAGTTTCTAAGAAATAGCTAATACCAAAGTTAATGCTATTAACATAGCATTCAAGGAAATTCGAAATTCTTTCAACGCGTTCATTTCATCTGTGCTACCCCTGGATAGTAGGTACATATATCCGACACTATATCCTCTTATGCTATATGTCATACTTTAGTATATACTAGCTAACTTTCTATCTTCTATAAGAATTATTGGGCTGTAATTTTCTGACTGACTAGTGAAGCAGAAGTGTACATGTATGTACCTAATATCTGAACCTAGGAGGGATTTATTTTATTTGGCAAGATTTTGAAATATTGAAAATACACAGAGAATTAGAATTTGTGAAATACTTTTAAAACTTTTCTGCTTGTTTTACTTTTACTTTCGCTTTTACTGTTGGTTTAGCGATTTCCTTCTGGGCTCACTCTGGGTTGGGTGGTCTTTGAGCGGCTGCATAGTTTATAGTTTATGGGACTTTTTGTTAGCTTTTGTATTTAGTTCCGTAGTCAATTAATTCCGCTTTTCAAACTGTCCCATTAAAATGTTTTTTTAAAAGTAGCAAAATGTTCCATTTACATTCGTTCGAAAAGGTGCAAAATGTCCTATTTATAACTTCAAAAGCATGCTTTTTTGCTATTTGTTTTGCTTTCTGCTTTTATTTTTTACATTGTTTGGCTGTACCAATTACTTGATACTTTTTACAGATACGCCCCTTTTCTTCTTAAGCCAGGCTACGAAAGTTCTACAGAACCCGTGCCGTTACCGGCTACAATTGTCTATGAAATAGTGTGCCAGACAATTGTGGTTTAGTTTGAAAGAGAAAGGGAAGTAATTTATCTTTGGTCTCTACTAAATAACTCAACAAATTCCTCCATTAAGCTTACGAATTTCATCAATAACCCCCAAATTGCTGTAGATGTGTAGCATTCGGCAAATCAATTGGTAGGTAATTAGGCTGGTTTATTTATATAGCTACCTGGACTGTTGAAAAAGTGAATTGAATGGAATCCAAATTCAATCAAGCACGCACAAAAGCACATTCAAAAGTGAAAGTAAAAGTGAAAAGAAAAAAGAATCCCTCATTTAAGCATTAACACCTTTCTTTCCAAGGGATTTATGTATTTCTAACAAGCGTACGTAGACGGCAAATAAATGAGGAATTTATAAAATTTTATACTTCCAATTTGGCTCCGCAACAATATCAATCAAAAAACCCCGCTCCACAACTAAACATTTACAGGCTGCTACAGAGATAGACCGGAAGTGAAGGCCTGGAAGGGTGGAGGGAGTAAAAATAGGCAAAAAGTGAAGAAATAGGAAATAGAAGCTAAAAAATGAAATAAAACCGAAAATTCGAGGGAAAAATAAAGGATGAGACGTACTTAAGGAGAAGAAGACGGATGACGGATGCCCAGCTCTTCCTTCCTCCCAGACTTTCATCGCTAATACAAAGACACACACAGACAACTACACCAGCAGCCGAGAAACCACGTCTGCACTCTCCACCCTATTACAATGACAAAGAGCAGCGGATGGACTAAGCATAGGCAGACAGTTGTTCCCCATGCAAAAGCATCTTCAGAGTCAAGAGCGAATCCACAAAAATACATTATTTGACCTCAGGAGCCCAAAACAGAATCCATGCCACATCAAAGGACAGAGACGTAAAATCAAGTACAAGTTAGAGGCTATTTTAATATTATTTCTACGTCCCATTTCATCCTCTTTAATTTATTATCTTTTAGGAATTTGCCAAGGAATTATTTTTGATTCGTTTACAAAAGGTACGAACAGTAGGGATTGAAAATAAATATGAATATGAATAAAAGAGTACTAGATGTTGAAGTTTTAGAAAATACTAATGAATACTGTACATTATTTTATCCCTGTTAGGAACTGGGGAACCATAGAATTAATGCCCTAAAAAAGTGTTTACTTCAATAAATTAACTTTTTCAAAAAAGTCAAAACTAGTGAATAACACTTTTTCAAAAAGGTCAAAACTAGTAAATAATGCTTTTTCAAAACTGTCAAAACTAGTAGAAAACACTTTCTCAAAACAGTCAAAACTACTAGACAACACTTTTTCAAAACTGTCAAAACTAGTAAATAACACTTTTTAAAAACTGTCAAAACTAGTAAATAACACTTTTTCAAAAAGGTCAAAACTAGTAAATAACACTTTTTCAAAACGGTCAAAACTAGTAAATAACACTTTTTCAAAAAGGTCAAAACTAGTAAATAACACACTTCAAAACTGTCAAAACTAGTAAATAACACTTTTTCAAAACGGTCAAAACTAGTAAATAACACTTTCAAAACGGTCAAAATCTAGAAATTGCAGTTTTCAAAAACATTCAACTACAAAAACTTAGTACATTGCCGTTGCGAAAATGTTAAAATAGTCTGTAGTGAAAGACTACGGCAAAGAATTCTGGTGACAGAGGCCAAGACTGAAGGATGGAGAATCCGCTGTAGAAGCCAATGACAGGACAGGGTGATTAGGAGTCCATCCATAATCTCATTAGACTCACATGTCCATCTCTCAGCATGGCTATAAGGTAGAAAAAAGGTGGATTCCTATATAAATATGTATATAGCATAGCAGCACAATTACTATAACGTATAGAAGTATGCCCCAGCTCTATATAGCAAGATATATCGAGCCAACTCTACTTGTACGCCAAATCCAAAAATCCAATTCCGATGTAGTTCTTCCGCCGAAAACAAATAGTGACACAAATCCAAAGTCAAGACTCAACAACTCAACGGCCCTTCCATCCATCCCACACACAAAAAAGAACCCCCCGAAAATAAAAATCCGTTGACAAGGTACATACACGTCCAGATGTCCAAGGAAAGAACATGTGTACATATATACACAAGTGATTTTATATTAAAGCAATCCCAAAAATAGAGACTTATTTCTTTACTTTCTTCATCCAAAAATACAAGAAAATACAATTGAACCTTTATGTTTGAACTTTAGACGCAGCATAATTTATAATAATAATGGTTAAGATTTTTAAAGTTTATTTGCCAATAAATGTACATGGATAATTGGAAAATTGTTTTTGTTCAAGTATTTCAGAATTCAAATTACATGTGAAAGATGTCTACTTTCTCTACATATACCGCTAGATCTACTACTACTACTACTATAACATCTATGCCTATAAGGGTATTACGCTATTGACTAAAAATCAAATTAAAATCCAAGTCAAGGTAAAAACTAATCGTAAGTATTGGAAGACCTTGGCCATAAGCCATAAGTCAATTCAATTCAATATAAAAAAAGTGAAAGTCTAAATGAAAATCAACATTTTATATTACAAATTCCATTCTTAGAGAAAGCTACACCTATACAACCACACTAATCATACCCTTACAAACCATAATAAAGGGAATATGGTGAAAGGGATCAAAGTAGAAGAGGGAAGATGTAAACATATGTATATACTCAATATAAGATTAAATTAAAAAAAAATATTGCCCGGAAACAAATTGAATTTGAGAATTTGTACCATTGGAGAAATGTGGAGGATGGGAGAGAAAGGAAGAGAAAGCCAAAAAATAAAGTGAAAGTACTTAAGTGTTATAGACTTATGTATCTTGAAAGAAGGAGAAAAAAAGGATAAAAGTTCAAAGTTACAACTTTTCATAACTTAAATATCTTGTAATTGTATAATTCGAATAGATATGGTGCGCAATTATATACCTAGTATATGACTATAGCCCAAAAGGGCATGTCACATATTATCTCAGTAAAAAACTGTCGACATTTTATGCTTTCGCTTTACTTCCTTTATGGTTTTGGTGAGTGGAATCAGAAGAATGATTTTTGGAGAAAGCTTTGATTAACTTTAGTGTTTTCAAAAACACTTGCGTAACACATTTTACTTATTTTGTACCCTTATAAGATAATACTACCACAATTTTCACCTTAGAAAGCGGGTTAAAATCCTGTTTTTTAACCTTCTCTCATGTACAAATAATGAGTTTTACTTCTAAAAACGGATAAACAGCAGGTGAAGCAACATATTATAATGTAAAACTATGACTTTCTCTTTTGTTTAAAAATTATTATGATTAATTTCACACCAGATCAATTTGGTCTTCTGTTGTCTATCTACAAAACCATATTCTTTCAAACTTGGGTTGAAGTACGTTCAACCATGTCCACACTACTGTGTATATACTCTCATTAATGTCCGTCAATTTACCCTATGCGTGGCTATAACAATCTGTCATGCTACCAAGTACCCCATATTTATGTACTATCCACCTACTCGTACATACGCAAAGAAAGCACAGTACTCATACTAGCAACTAAAAAGAAAAGTTCACGACATGGATCCAATACTAAGGAGTAAAAACTAAAAAAGTAATCTGGTGGTAAATGATAGGGAGGGCTAGAGGAAGCATGTAACTAAAAAAACCTACGCAGATCTACCAAATTGTAAACTACAGACAGATGGAGGCATTGTATATATATACCTAATATACCATATATGCTAGTGAAATAAAAGGCATTAGAAAAAGGAAGGGAAAAGTCTTATCGGATTGTGATCTCTAAAAACTTTTCACTAACTCTACTCTACTCAAACATACCGCAAACCTGTGATTCGGTTCCCACGAGGTAGTTTTTAAGTTCAAACATTACAAGTGAAGTAAAAATTGAAGTAAAACTGTAAACACTTTTTAAAGCGGGTAGGTGCTTACAAAAACCAATGAAAAACAGTGCACTAGGCGTAAATTAGGTATACAATCAAACCTAAGGCTGCAAATGCTCTAGAATACTCTGCAAAAATACCTTTAAATCAGTCAAAATTTAAACAAATAAACCCACAATTTCATTTAATTCCAGCAAAAAATGAAAAAATGGACCAGTTTTTCAAACAAATGATTTGCTGTACATTTAGGTAGCTACTCAAAGAATTTCAACTCACAAATACTAACCTGCAATATTGCTTTCTATTTTGCTTTAACATTGACTTGCGGACAGGCAATCCGGGTTCAGAAAATGAATCCAGAAGAATTTATCGAGTGGAGAAAGTAGAGAAAGCAGAGAGTTTAGAAATATCAGGGAAAGTAGAGAAAGCATGGGATCCTATTTCTGGGACATGATAGTAATACTTAATAAGCTCACATTCAGTTATCTCCGGAGCAAGTATCAATTCTCTACCAAACCAAACCTGTCCTATCATTCCTGTAAGTGAATCTGCTGGAGTATACAGTAAAACGTGGTACATCGACCACATGTGTACCGGTTACTTTCCCTTTACAAAAATTACTTTAATAATGTTTAGATGTTCTCCCCATTTGTTCGTTGTAACTGTTGGCGGGTATAAACCGGTATGGCCATATATCGGTCAACTCTCTACACCAGTCTTGGTGATCTTTTCCTAGAAGAACAGGTATACCAAAGTTTTACTGTATATATAAGGGCCCGAATTATAGGCTATATGTACGCAGCATATTAAGCCTACCTTCACATTCTAAAATTCAAAATCCAACAAGGTTTTTCCTACGTGTAGTACGCAATAGAAAAGATGAAAGCTGTACAGAGCAGGAAGTGGAAAGATGTAAGCCCAAAAGTGAAAGTAGAAAACTCAAGGAATATTTTCCCACAATGTTCTATATCTACGTCCCATATATTACTATTAGCTTCAAGCAAAGAGCAAAATGAGGAAGCTTGCAACTACTACTTTCACTGGACACAGGTTTTAGTACATACCTACATCCGTTCATTGCGTATTTAAAATAGAACAAAAATATGTTGATTGCACGTTTCTTAGAAGTACAGACGGTATTTTGCCTGTCGTAATTATCGAACGGTTTTTAGTATAAGTACCATCTATATTCAGATCATAGACTTATTGTAAATACAAATAAAAAACGAGGAAAAGCAAAGTTGTACTTTCTCCTACTTTCCCTGTCGTCTCCACTTCTGCTCCTGAGTTTCCTCTCAAACAAAGCCCATAGCTTCCTTTACCTCAATCTTTGGAAGGAAAGTAATGCATACTAGGGAAAGCAAGAGAAAAGAAAGCACTATTGGGGAAACAGTTGGAGATGGAAACCGAATTCGAAATGTTTACATTGGAACGACAACCCACAGACAAGCAGTGGAACGCACAAAAGGAGAAGGAAAGCACCTTATTGTTTAGTCAACAAAAAAATCAAA